>CBVK0101536357.1:0-10575 GCA_900067695.1 Picea abies | reverse complement strand
AACCACTTTCCATAATTAGAAAGTTATCCATTTGTTTATCATTTAAATATTCCTCATTGACTTGTCACCATTTAAATAACAATTTCTTCTTTTCAAGAACTTTGACTTCTTTGACCTCTTGGGGCTTCAAGCCAACATATGAGGGTCCTCCAACTTCGTAAGCCCATAACTCTCAAACCATGAGGATTTATGTGACATTCCACATACCACTGGAAATGGCATGACAAGCACTATCCATCTAGGATAGTCCGACTGACAAATGCATTGATCTTCATCTCATTATTCCACATTCAAGCATGGGTTCTCAAGCCATACTTCAAGGATAACTCAACTGCAAAGCCTCTTCCCATGAGGGATTTCACCATAAGGGGACCACTTTGGAGTTCATCCATTTGTACACCTTATCAACCATGATATGACAATAATGAGTCATATTTACATCAAACCAACTATGCATCATATATCAAAGAAACCACATCAATCCATCTTCATGTTTGCATCATGTATCAATGACAAATCATTGATCCATCTTCATCTGTGTATCATCATATGACTATGATTCCACTTGACATCAATCCATTATAATCAAGGAAAATACATATTATATTATTATGCTATTACAAGACATCAATCAATCACTTGACATCAATCCTTTGACATCAATTAATTAAACCTTTGGCATCAATGACAACATGATCCAACATTTACATATACAAAAATAGGCTCGTTGGCCTTAGCATCTAGGATCTCTAGCCTAATCATCACATAAGACTCCTAGATTATAATCACTTGGCTCACCAGATGATAAACATAATTACAATTCAGTAGTGGCTCGACCTTGGGGTATTACAATCGCCTCCCCTTATTTATGCATTGTCCTCAGTGCATCATATTTACATATTACAACAAGATTTTCAAAAATCTTCAAAAATATACGAGTATTCTTCCTACATTGCCTCTTCATGCTCCCACATTGCATCCTCGATACTATACCAGGTCCATTGGACCTTTACTAGCTCTATGGATTGATTCAGGAGCTGCTTTATTTTTCGGTCTAGAATGTGTACCAGATGCACTTGAAATTTGCCTTGTTTCTCCACTTGGATCACATTCCAATCAATAACATGATTAGCATCGGGTATATATTTCTTAAGGAATGATACATGGAATACATTATGAATGTTCATAGATGCAGGTAATGCAAGCATATAAGCTACAGGCCCAATCCTTTCTAGGATTTCAAATGGCCCACAGTAACGAGCTGCCAATTTGGAACAGTTTCCAAATTTTAGGGAAATTATATTGGCCTTCACTTTCAAAAACACATGATCACCAATACATGATTCTCTGTGAATTCTACCCTTATCAGCATAGCTTTTCTTCATGTCTTGAGCATCCTTTAAATTCTTCTTTATCCTTCACATTTTCTCTTCCATTTCCCTAAGCAACTTTGGCCCAACTACTGCTCTATAAATTGGGTTGTCCCAACTTATTGGTGTGTTGCACTTTATTCCTTAAAGTGCCTCAAATGGGCTCATCTTCAGCGATGCATCGTGCCCATTATTGTAAGCAAATTATACCAAGTGTATATAGTCTTCCCATTTATATATTTTTTCCATCACGTACATTCTTAGCATATATTTTATCACTTGGTTCACCCTTTCTGCTTTCCCATCAGACTCGGGATAATAAGTTGTGTTGAAGTTTAGATTTGTTCCAAACCTTTTGAATAATCCCTTCCAAAACTTTGAGGTGAAATTTGGGTCTCTGTTAGACACAATTTTCTTGGGTATGCCATGCAAGCATGCTACTTCCCTCATATAAATATCAACAATATTGGTTTCCTTGTGAGTAATCTTCAATGGAATGAAATGGGAATATTTAGTAATCTTGTCCACCACCACCATGACATAATCATCGTGTTTTCTTGTTCTAGGAAATTTGGTGATGAAATCCATTGAAACCACTTCCCACTTCCACTCAGGAATGGGAAATGGATACAGCAACCCAACTGGGTTTCTATGCTCAGCCTTGACCTTTTGACACTCCAAACATTTAGCAATGTACTCAACAGTTCCCCTCTTCATTCCTGGCCAATAGTATTGACTCTTGACAGCGGAAATGGTTTTCTGATATATTGGGTATCCAACATAAGGTACATTATGCATCTCTTTCAAGATTATACTCCTCAATTTATGAGAATTGGGTACATAAATTATGTTCCTGTAAAAGAGAATTTCATCATTTTCCAATTTATAATCTTCAACCTTCTGATGCATTTTACCTTGCTATTATTTTGTTACTATCTCCATGTACTGTAAACCTACTTTTGCAGCATCGAAAATTTTTCCTTTAAGATCAATTTGATACTTGCTAATGGTTGTAGCATGAAGTTCATGCACTCTCCTATTGAGTTCATCAGTCACTTTGTTCTCTTTTCCCTTGATGTGCTTGATACCAAATCCATACTCACAAAGAAACTCTAACCATCTACTTTGTATGGCATTTAGAGTTGGTTGATCAAATAGATATTTCAGACCATTATGGTCTATCCTCATCTCAAACCTTTTTCCCATGAGATAGTGCATCCACTTATTCAAGGCATGTACTATGGATTCCAAATCCAAATCATGAGTGGCATAGAGCCTTTCATTCTCTTTTAATTTTATGGATTCAAAACATACCACAAACCCATTCTGACTGAGGACTCCACCAAGTCCTTCTTTGAATGCATCTGTGCAAACCATGAAATCTTCATTCAGATCAGCAATCCTTATAATTGGAGCATTGGTTAACAACTGCTTCAATTGCTAGAAGATCCTTTCAGATTCTTTTTTCCATTGAAACTTCAGCCCCTTCCTTTGCAAGGAAGTGATCAAGTGAGAAATCCTTGAAAAACCTTCAATTAATCTTCAGTAGTAGCCATATAGACCCATAAAGGATATGGATTATGTCACATTATTAGTTGTTTTCCACCCTTTAATAGCTTCAATATTTTCATGGTCCATTGTTATCCCTTCTTTATATAAAATGAGAACTTGCTCAATTTGGCATAAAAATGGTGCTCTCTTAACACTTGTAACACCATACTCAAGTGATGCTCATGCTCTTCTTCTGACTTGGAATATACAAGGAATTCATCCAAAAAGAAAATGACAAACTTTTCTAAGTATTCCTGGAAAACACCATTCATCAAGAACATGAAAACAGCTAGTGCATTTGATAGCCCAAATGGCACCACTATGAAATCGTAATGATCATACCTTGTCCTGAAGGAAGTCTTGTAAATGTCTTCATCTCTAATCCTTACTTGATGGTATCTTGACCTACGATCAATCTTTGAGAATATCCTTGCATCCTTTAACTCATCAAAGAGATCATCATTCCTTGGCAAAGGATACTTGTTCTTTATAATTACTTTGTTCAATTGTCTAAAGTCAATAGACAGTCTCAATGTCCTGTATTTCTTCTTCACAAATAAAATTCGGGCACCCCACAGTGACACACTTTGGTGTATATACCCCTTCTTCAAAATTTCTTCAAGTTGCATTTGTAGTTCCTTTAGCTCTAGTGTACCCATCTTGTAGGGAGTCTTGGACACTGGAGCTTCTCTAGGCATCAAATTTATAGAGAAATCAATATCACTCTTTGGGGGTAGTCCTGGTATCTCCTTAAACACATCCTTAAACACTTTTAGGACTGAATGATCCTCAAGATTTGTCACCTTATCCTTAGGTGCTTCCTTCATACGAGCTGCAAATATTTGGCATCCCTTCCTACAACCTTTCTTCAGCTACATTGTTGAGATCTCTCAAACAGTAACTAGCCTAGGAATTCCTTGGATTGTTCTTGGGTTCCCTTCCTCATTTAGGCAAGTAAATGTCTTGTTATGAGAGTCTAATATGGCATGGTGTTGGTCCAACTAATACATACCAATTAGATAGTCATATGAACCCAAGGGTAGGATGTTCAAGTCTGTCTTGGTACTTATCCCATTCATGTCCATTGTTCATGATTTAACCAGCTCAACAAGATTTCTCTTAGCTGATGTAGCCAGTTGCACTAGCCAATATTTCCCATGCTTTCTTCTTGGTAATTTAAATATTTCCCCTACCTTAGGATCTATATAGCTATGACTAGCTCCTGAATCTATTAAAATAGTAAATGCATGGTTATTGATCATACCTTCTACTTAAATCATGTGTGATTGAAACTCTGTTTGCTTGTTGTCCAGGGTTCCACAGATCCTTGGTACACTTCTTCCCATGTCCTCCATTTTTTCTGCTTTTCGTACATTGTGGAAAAATCTCACTTTATCTTTTTTGTGAGGATAGTATCTATACAAATGATCTCCTTTAAAACCCCAACATGGAATGGGTGTCTGCCTTTTCCTTTTCTCACTTGTCTCAATCATTTTGGGGTCTCTAGGGGTTTTTTGTCCCTGAGAACTGTTTTTGAAGAAGGGTGGCTTGTTCCCCTTCTTCCTCTGTTCCATCTTGAACTTATTGTCTTCCCAAGATTTTTGGAAAGTAGGCTTTCCTTTATGTTGATCGTATAATCACCTGGATCTTATTATAGTTTCCTCCAAATTTTTAGGATCATCATACTAAATTTTATCACTGATAAAAGATGGCAGCCCACTCAAATATCTTTGGATCTTAATTGTCTCATCCTTGATAAAGGAGACATACTTTAATAGTTCTAAAAATCTCCTTTCATACTCATCAATGGTCATGCTAACCAGCTTGATTTCAAATAACTCTTTCATCTTTTTGTCATAATATCTCTTGGTCAAATATTTGTTTTCAAAATACTTCTTGAATTCCTTCCAAATCAGGTTCTTCTCTTTAATGTGTTGCACCTGCACAAGCTGGTCCCACCACATGGATTCCTTTCCTTTCAGATTATAAATATAAATTATTCCTTTGGCATGAGAAGAATAATTATGTAGTTGGAAATATTTCCTCATACCTGGAAGCCATGTCTCGACATATTCATCTTTCTTGTGCCCTCCATCAGAAGTAGGAGGATTGATCTAGTTCATTTCCCCTTTCAATTCATCCATCCCAGAACTCTTATGCTTCCTAGAAGAGGATGGACTTGAGCTGATATGTTCCCTCCTTTTTTATTGTCTTTGAGAGTGATGGTGATGTATTCTATCACTCATGAATCTTCCTTTTTCCTCAGGGGTCATGTGGCTTCCTGATTTGTTGGAGCCACTCTTCTTATCCAACTTCCTTTGAAATATTTCTAGGCTATGTATTAACTTCATGTTGAATTCTTCCTATTGTTCCTTGGCCTTCAAAATAATTTTACTATCATCCTTGTGACTTTGGACATCTGTCTACAATTTTCTATTGTTCTCAACCAAATTTATGTCTTCATCCTTTCCTTATCCATGTCCATTGGAGTTTGTTCCTTCAACTCCAAAATGGACATCCATTCCTCTAATCTCATATTCTTGAATGTAAGCCTCTTGTGCATCATCCATCTCTCTGCACTCTATGACGATTCTTCTCTGCTTGACAGTTGTTAACTCTGCAAAAAATGTGCATCCAAAAGAACTTTGTCAAGCTGACTGTCTCAACAATTTCATGAAAAATTGAACCATTATGGTTCAATAATATATATCAGAACTATTTCTATTGATTTATTGATAATTTGATTGTTCAGATCCAATTTCTAGGAAAATAATTATATTCTACTATTCAATACCTTTCTAACGCCTACTTTCATGATCAAATATGACTCATGGGTAGAGAGTTATGGCTATGTGAAAATTGTTTTTCTTGTGAAGTTGATATTTCCACAGGTGATCTTCTTCTAGAGATGAATTTTGTTCTCAGACTCATTATGGATCCTCTCGTAAGGTACATATACCTTATTTACATCTTTAGGTGTAGTTCCGTACAATTTGGGACCCCACAGACTCCTTCTCTAAGCCCCCTTTTGTTTTGAAAACAATTTCTAGGAACTAGCCATTTTTCTTTGGTCCCCATTCTCATACAACCATGGGTTGTGACCAAGCACTAGGATGATAGGCACTTATTAGGAGCTTTGAGGCTTCGTGACTCCAGAGCTTCGGAGGTTCTCTCAACTCCAAACATTCAATCCCCTGGAGTGTTGAATTGGAAAAATCATGAAGAATGATGGATAGATGGTCCACAGCTTCCCAGTATCCAATGACTGAGATCCATTACAGGACTCCAAGATTTGGTAGTTCTGGACTATCCACACTCTCAATCCTTCTGAAGTTCCAAGTCTCCAGACTGTAGGATCCGTTTCCACGTATCCTCTCTCAATCAATGATTATAATTTCCTATGCAACTTCGGGCTTCAGTGCTTTCCAAAGTACCTCTCTACAAATCTCCCAGAGTGTAGAATTATCAGAGATCTTATCCTTATTCCACATATCATCTCCCAATATACCGTCGATATTAACTCCAAACTTTGGGAGTTCTCAAATCAATGCAACCTGCAACTCAATTCCTCTAGAGTACCAGGTCTCCTAACCTTGAGATCTGGTGCCACGTGTCCACTGTAATAAATGGATGAGATGGACTTTGTCCATAGGCCTTCGGGAGTCCTTGACCCCAACTTTTTATGCCTTGAATCCTCTGGACTTCCAAGTCTCTGGACTATGGGATCTACTCCCACATGTCCTCTCCCGATAAATGGTGAGGATTTACTCCACTCTTCATAGATTCGGGGTTTTCACCTTCATCATGCTTCATTCCTTTCGAACACCAAATTGGAAAACTCCTGAAGTCTTCATGAGTAACTAAGCACCAAGGGGTACTATGTGGCAGAAAATAAGGAACGGACACGTGGCCCTATCTAACAGGTGACACATGTCATATACTAACTGGCATGAATGGTCTTTGAAAAACATGGAACAAGGTGACACGTGGCAAGCATCAAGTGTGTCCACATCACCTTAGGTGATGTCAGCAGGCCATGTAACTCAAGTGCTTCACGACTTCAGAACTTCAGTACTTTGGGACTTCGGGAGACTTCTTCACACTACACCACAAATCTCCCAAACATTGAATTCCCAAATAGGTTGATCTGCAGACACGTTTCCTCAAACATGAATGGTCCATATTAAGTCCAGAGTTCAGAACTTTAAGAGATTACCCTCCTGGCAGCTTTAGGACTAGATTCTCCCAGATTTCTAAACCTACGAACTGTTGTGAGAACTATGGCTCACATTTGCTCACGTCCAGATCTGATGGTTGGTATATGATCTTCACCACTTCACCTTACCTCATAATCTCTTCTTGATCTAACGGCTCTAATATTTCCTTGGCCAAATCCAACAGTCAAGCACTTCTCTCAGTGATCTACGGGGTAGATCCACTTCAAAACTTTGGATCTCTGGGGATTTTACCTCTTTTACGACAAATAACTTCAAACAACCGGAGTGGAAAAGTTCAGAGGAATTCAGTGCTTAACCACCATGCTCCTTTTTCCAGATATGACACTTGTGAAAAGGTCTTCCTTATCCCGAACAAATACTATGGCTCAAATTTGAACTTTTGGCCCAATACCATAGTTGTTGTGTTTTCCCTCCTCTATTGTATTTTTCGAACCGCTACACCTTCTGAGATTTTTTCCATAGTTAAGGTGCTCTCAGTGCCCTCTTCGCACTCATGGATTCTCTGAAATTTGAATTTTGTCCATTTCGAAAACAATTCCCTCTGAAAAAATTTCTTAATTTCCACTTACACGGTCCATCTAGGATCAGTGTTGAAACTAGAGCTCTAATACCAATTTATAACATGACCGGTGTAACAACCCCAAAAGTAAATTATTTTTGAATTTAAAATTTCTTAGGAAATTTATTCCATTTTTGGTAAATTCGAAATTGGAAAATTTTTGCCATTTATGGAAATTCTGAATTTTGAATTTGGTTAATTGTAATTAATGAATTTGACTATTGTGTAGAGATCTTATTTGATCCAACTAACTACTTGACTATGACACTTGTATGAAAAAAAATATTTTATAAATATTGCAGGAGGACAAATGGAACAACCATGTTGAAATCAGCTGACCATGACTCCATGATTGGGGAACATGTTGCAACTACCTCAGGGTTGATTGTTACAAGTGGAAAATCAGGAATTTGGCCATTGGAAGCCCCTGAAAATCAAGGATTTGGAAAGCTACGAAAATTCCCAAGGGGAAAATGACCTAGGCATTTTTGGTTTTGGATATATAGCATATTTGAGGAGGCAGGACGTTGCCTAGTATGCTGGGGAAAATTTTACTGATATCTTGTTGTTATGAACACTACTTGTTGAGTGTGAGGCAAGGAGAAGATTGTTGAAGCTGAAGGGAATTTTTTGAGGAGGAGTTCTGAGTTAGCCCTCATGGATTCATGGTCAAGCTAGGGGGTGAACTAGAAAAGTGATTTGGCTGTCATGTTCTCAGGTTGGGAGGAACGTGGTTATTCCCTTTGTCTCCCACCGAACTGATTCAGATATGTTATCTTTTCCATCTATGTTTGAATGATTAAATAAGTGGTGTAGTGCATCTATTAATTTTGAATCGATATAATACCCTGGATGAAATCTGTTCGATTGTATGAAGCATAAAAACTGACAGAACTCCTCACAAATGTAGTTCTGAATGACTCTTTACTATTGGATTAAATCCTGAATGAATGTTGTAATTTTCCTTTTATTTGTTATGATAGTTGAAAGGTTACACATCGTTAAATTCTGGAAGAGTTCATTTTGTAAACTAGATTACTACTACACGAAGGAAACTATAGGAGAAATTACCAGTGGATCAAAATTCCTTATGCAGAACTATCTATGTATAAATGGAATTGAAACTAAGTTTATATATGTGTGTATTTATATTTCTATAATTAAATCTTAGAGTCATAATACTTATTCGAGTTCTCCATTCCTGCATAGAATTGAACTATAACTAGTATGAAACGTTATTTATTCCACGATATATTTATATTACATATAGAAAGATACATGTTTATTTTATTGTTGGCGATCTGCGCAGACATTATAGAAGAAAACTAATATTGAATGTATACAACAGAAAGTATATATATACAGATATATTCTTATACTATGTAAATAATAAATTGTTCTAACAGACATGTAACTACAACTATATAAATGAAATGTTGGATGTAGGAGACCAATAAATTTCTTCCGAAATAGAGAAGTTGGAACCTCTTATGCATTCATATAATACGATACGAGTTGAAATTTCCTAGCCATAGTAACAGTAATGATTCATTTCTTTTTAATACAAATCTAATACAATAAAATAGAGGAGTACCAATAACTCTATTGATATAGCTAAATTCTAGGAAAACATATTAGTACCGGAACAGTCAAATTGAATAAATGTAAGTTGATATGCCTTGGATTCAATATTTCAATTTTAACATTAATCGGTGCTCGAAAATCAAGAGACAAACTCGCTATGATTCATCATATCATTCCGAGTACATACGACAAGAACCGTAACTCAATAGTAAATAAATTTATTGCATATCTTGACCAGACTTAAAATCAAATGCGGATCCAATACTTATGCAAGTATTGGGTGATATTACAAAAATGGAAACACTACCACAAGAGGGGGTTACACTTCAACCAAACAATACTGAAGTCAAAAAAGAACTATTTGTAATGGAAAAACTGGATGGGACCAAGACCTCCATTTTCTAGAACCTATAAAGTTAAGTCTAAGAGATGATGGGCTTGGAACCCGAACACTTTTTGCACCGAAGATAGGGGCGGGTATCCAAAACTTGCACAGACTGAAGCTCTGCAAAAATTTACCCTGTAAATATTAGTAATTTATATGAAAGAAAGGTAACGGAAACATCAACAGGATGATAATTGTTAACAAATAGAGTATTGCAGAGCGACACTCATCTTTCAGCATGCAGGCTCATATTTTTTCCTTGTCCCTTGCTAGCTAGATGGACATTCGGGTCGAGGGATAATGGTGCAGTAACTCCCTGATGGGTACCCTCGCATCAAAAGGGTCCATCATTAGTGAATTATACCCAATCTTTAAATGAACAAAGCTAACAAGAAGGAAACATTTATATAGGAATCAATGATTTTAAATAAAATGAAATAATCGACAATACTAGTTTTGTTTAACATACAGATCGTATAAGTCATGTTGTGCAAGGACATACTATAAACCTTTCACACTAAACCGAGACTATACCTAACAGTCGAATTTAAACCCTTCCATAATCAAATTGCAAAAAGTAATTATAAACCAGCAGTCAATACAAAGATATCCTTCTACGGAGTCCAAATAGGGTAGGCTAGGATAATAACAATGATCTTCTTTAATATATTGTTCAAAAAATCGTAGAGGATCACATTTTAATGACATAATGCAGAAATATGTTATATATAAAGGAAAACATTATATGCGAAGAACCAACTAAAGCTTAAATGAAACTATAGAAGTGTGGGTTCACCCCTCTACGAAGAAAGGGAAGAAAGTACAATATTACACAGTGGGACCATCCCCTTCTGAAAGGAAAATGCTCGCACAGTCTCATGAAGAGTC
>CBVK0101536315.1:0-10000 GCA_900067695.1 Picea abies | reverse complement strand
GTTAATGTGTTTTGTTATATTTAAATGATATATTAGTGTGGATGAGTTTGAGAATAAGTTTTGAGTTATTTTAATAAGATAAATATTTTTACAATTTAATATTTAAATAAAATAAAATCATTAAAAAAATCTAATTATGATGTTTAAAATAATTAAAATTATAATAGAAAAAATGCATATTAAATGTTAATATAATCTATATTTATGAGAATTTTTTTCAACTCTCCTTTGTCCATGACGATGTTTATGATGATGACAATAATGATGATGATGATGATGATGATGTCGACGATGACGATCATGACCATGTTGATGATGATGGTGATGATGATGATGATGATGATGACAATGTCGATGACAATGATGATGACAATGGTGATGACGATGATGACCATGACGATGACGATGGCGATGATGACGATGACGATGACGACGATGACGATGACAATGGCGATGATGATGATGACCATGACAACGACAACAACGACGATGACAATGATGATGACAATGATGATGACAATGACGACGACGACGACGATGACAATGATGATGACGACGATGATGATGACGATGAAGACAATGACGATGATGATGACGACGACTGCGACAATGACGACGACGACGACGATGATGATGACAACGACTGCGACAATGACGACGACGACGACGATGATGATGATGACAATGATGATGACAATGATGATGACGATGACAATGATGACTACGATGATGATGACAATGATGACGACAACGACAACGATGATGACGATGGAAATGATGAAAATGATGGCGATGATGATGATGATGATGATTGTAATGACAATGGTGATGATGACAATGGTGATGACAATGATGATGGCAACGACGATGATGATGACAATGGCGATGATGAAAATGGTGATGATGATGACGACAATGATGAAAATGACAATGTCGATGATGATGATGACGACGACGACGACGACGACGACGATGACCATGACGACGACGACGACGACGATGATGATGATGACCATGATGATGACGACGATGACGATCGTGATGACGACGATGACCATGACCATGGCAATGACGATTGTGATGATGATGACGATTGTAACAATCACGATAATGATGATGACAATGATGATGATGATGACATTGATGACCATGGCGATGAAGATGATGGCAATGTCGATGATGATGAAAATAGCAATGATGATGACAATGGTGATGATAGTGATGATGACAATGGCGAAGATGATGAAAATGGTGATGATGATGACCATGGCGATGATGATGAAAATGGTGATGATAATGATGATTACAATGGCGATGATGATGATGACGACGACGACGATGATGACGATGATGATGATGATGACAATGACGATGAAGATGATAATGACAATGATGATGATGATGATGATGATGATAATGACGATGATTGCGACAATGATGATGACAATGGTGATGAAGTTGACGACGACGACGACGACGATGATGACAATGATGATGATGACAACGATGATGATGATGATGATGATGATGACAGTGATGATGACAACGATGATGATGATGATGACCATGCCGATGACGATGATGATGACAATGATGGGGATGATGATGATGATGGAGATGACAAAGATGATAATGATGATGACAATGGTGATGATGATGACAATGACAATGCCGACGATGATGACAATGACAATGTTGATGATGATGACGATGACAATGACGAGGATGATGATGATGACCATAACAATGACGATGATGACTGGGACAATCACGACGACGATGACCATGGCGATGACGATTATGATGATGGTGACAATTGTGAAAATCATGATGATAACGATGACAATGTCGATGATGGTGACAATGATGATGATGATGATGACGATGATGATGGAAATGATGATGACCATAATGATGACTATGGCAGTGACAATGATGATGACAATGGCGATGAAAATGATGATGACATTGGTGATGACAATGGCGATCATGATGACGACAATTATGATGACCATGGCGATGATGACGATGATGACGAAAATGGTGATGACAATGATGATGAAAATGGCGATGATGATGATGACCATGACCATGACCATGACCATGATGATGACGATGATGATGACAATGATGATGATGATGGCAATGATGATGATGATGACGACGATGACGACTGTGACAATGACAATGATAAGTATTTTGAAAATGATGACAATGATGATGATGATGACAATGATGACGACGACGACGACGATGATGACCATGCTAATGATGATGACTATGACGATGATGATGACAATGACAATGATGACGATGATGGCGATGATGATGATGATGACGATGATGATGACAATGGGGATGATGATGATGATGATGATGATGACGACGATGACAATGGGGATGATGATGATGATGATGATGATGATGATGATGACGACAATGGTGATGATAATGATGATGATAATGGCGATGATGATGACAATGGTGATGATGACAATGGAGATGATGACAATGGTGATGATGACAATGGAGATGATGAAAATGGAGATGATGATGCCGATGATGATGACCGTGGCGATGAAGATAACTCTTACATTTCATCATTTCTGCAATATCTTTGATCATATTCTTCTTCATCCAAGTCTACATCTGTATTATCTAGTTCATAATCGACGTTGAAAGGATTGGCCGTATCAACATCATCATCAATTTCATTTTCGATAATATCATCATCAATATCATTGTTGAGAACACTGTCATCTACATCTAGATCAACTTCTTCAACTTCTTCATCTAACGATACATCTACCTCATGATCCTATGCATCTTCTTCTGGTACATTATGATTTAAATGCCTTCCTCTCGGTTCATATCTAACAACGTACGACCAACCTACTTTAGCTGGAACCTATGAATAAAAGACTTGCTCACATTGGCTTGGAATATCATAAGTTTATGTACCTATCTCAAACATCCTTGTATTAACCATGGTACATCCATTGGCATGTTCAATAACATTTCTATTTGGATCATGTTCATTCATCTATAACATGTACGATTTGATCGTGAACAGAACTAACTTGAAGGATTTAAATTCACACTCGATTATATCATCCAAATACCCATAGTATCTATTTTTTGATATTGTTGGATGCTTGTCACTTCTTGAGGAAACATTAGTGACCTAAAAGATTGCAATTATCCCACAATCAAAGGTTTTGTTATTGTCATCCAAAATTTTGATGCGAAATTTATGACTATTGCACCACATAGCCTTGTGGTGTGTCAATTGCAATATGCTCGACATATAAAAAATGCATTATCAATCAACAAACATATTTAGACTTAGGAAAAAATTATAAAAAAACACACCACATAGATTAATATATTGGAAAAAAACTAAAACATGATGTGGGTGAATAATATGTTTGCCTGATTATCTTTTAAACCATATGCTAAATAATTTTCCATTTGATTAAGATTGGTATATTGATTATACGATGAGCTTATTTAAGCAAAGTAGCCACCCCTTCCCATGATAAACTACCATTACATTGTATATTACATCGATCTATCCATACTTTCATCCATTCAAGTTTGTTTGTGATGTATAAATGTATTGCATCCTACTCTCAACCAACTGTATCAAAAAATAATATAAATTAGTAATTAGAGTAAATATTAAATAATAATTGATCATGGAAGCTAAATAAAAATTAAATAAGTACAATATATAAATAAATCAATATTAATTCAAAGTGTTATATATCTCTACCATCTAATTAACTTTCACTTTCCTCATTCTACCTTTCCCGATGAAGACCTCCCCTTCAAATTTGTTAATGGAATTGAGATCCCAAATCTGAGGTACCTTCATGATTTTTGCTGCTAATTTAGGAAGATACTCACTAATATACACCAAGGATTGATATACCATATATCCCTCCACCATAGTTCCCTCAGGAGGTTCTCTTTGTCTAACAAAGGCCTTCAATGGCTTCAAGTGCCTCTCCACCCTCCACATTGACCTTGTGTGTATAGGTCCACACATTTCAATCTCCTCAACTTGGTGTATGAGGTAGTGTTCTTGTGCATTGAACAATGTCGGGGGTAGATACTTTTGCATTTGCACATTAGCCGAGGAATTTCTCTCCTCCAATATTTTATATCTTTTTTATGGATTTCTTTAGATGAAAACCACCTATACATGATATAACAAATCAGATCATAGGCTTCAACAACAATGTTGTATATACATTGAAAGTATAAAAATAGATGTAGACAAGTTGAGCAACAACGATTTTGCATATAATCATTAATACTTACCTCATATATTTTCCAAGATCATATATAAATTGTTTTACATTGTTTTCAAAGTTGTCAAGTAGAGATAGAGGTAGAACATATTATAACAATAAAGGGATCATTAATTTTTAGGAAAATAAAACCATATTATAATACCAAAAAGTCATATATTAATTACCAATATAGAAATCTATGTCCAAAATAATTACCTTAATGAATGTGTCCCAGTCCTGACTTTTCACCTTGCCAAATTCACCTTTCTTCGTTAAGATATTCTTTATATTTGAAGCAAATCCAGTGGGAAATTTAATTTTCTGAATGACCTCTTTTACAACATTCATTTCCTACTTTGCAAATAAACATGGAAGACTATTTCGATGTACTCCATTGCTATTTGAATAAATCACATTTTGCAGTGCATGATTGGCTTCCTGAATGTCAGTACAAATTTTGAAAAGTTTTTCTTTGTCACTCCTTCCATATACAATTCTCCACAATGTTTTTGTTACATTCTTCCCGATATGCATTGTATCAAACAAATGAGTTATTTGTAAGTTCTCACAGTAGGGAAACATATTGAATTGTACAAGGTAACTTTTCATTCATCTTGGAATCCCATTAATGCCTTGACGACATTTATTTAAATTAATTAATGAGATTACAACAATAATTGGTAGATACAATAAACAAAATTCGATATAAATTAAAATAGCAAAACATTAATATATATGCAGACACATAGACCAAATTCTTACCTTAATGGTTTAATCTATTACATTCCAACTTCCATGATAGGTGAGGTGTCATTCTTCGTGGTTTTATTCCAGTCTCTTCTTTTGACTTGAAAATATGTTTAGATTTAGTTTGATACATATGGTTATTAGGGAGGAAGTTCCTATACTCATCAAATACATCCTTTCCTAGACTTCTTGAATGACGTGATTTCATCCTAGGACCACAAATTGGACATGCACATTTACCCTCTGTTTGAAGACCTACAAGATTATATGGTTTAATGTCAATATTATTTATATAATGAGGAATTGATATTTAAGAAACATTCATCATATTTTCATAAAATTATATACTATTAAATTCCATCAGTATGTTACATACCAAAAAAAATTGTTAGCCTTGGGGCACCATGAATTGTCCATGTAAGTATTCCATGGAATTGAAATTGCATTTTCCCTATTGGTCTAGAGATTTCATACATAGTGATGCCAACCCATAACTTTACTAGCTCGTAGAAAAGAGGCTCAAATATATACATTCATATATTTGACTCAGTACTTACCTAATTGGGTGAAATTACACTTAATTACTACCTTGTATATATATAAGTAATTATGAAACAAATAAGAAAAATGAAATACAACGTTTAAAACAATTTTGTAAACAAATACTTGGAACAATCATTGCCAACATTGTGTGCTTCCTCTTTATTGACATAGACCTGAGCTCACCAAATGGATTGACACCATTAGCTACCAATGAAAGCTTAACATTATTAGGTTCTTCTTTAAAAAATGGTCATATTTCTTCGGTGTTCTTAAATGCAGAACCATCCACAGCAATTCGAAGAACACCATCTTCACTTTTGTCTCATGCATGGTAATCCATAAATTGTGCAATGCTTTGGAACCTAAAAAATCATTGCAAACGTGGAATTATCATAATATGACAAAGAACCTTGTGAGACACTTTTTTGGTTACTTGATCGGTTCGATATCTATTGATTTGACATTGCAAGCATTTTGTTTCTGATGCATATTGTCCATAATATATAATATGATCATTTGTACATGCTTCAAGAGCGTGATACTCCATTCCAATATCTTTCATAATGGAACACATCTCTTGGTATGTGCGAGGTAAATTATTTGACGATGATAAGAAAAAATCACCTAACAATCTACAGCATAAAAACAAACTAGTTATTGTAAATAATAGTAATCAAAAATATTGCATCCTTAATTTACACATTAATTGACACTACAAATAGAGAAAAATAAAGCCAACATTTACGTATAATATGTGGCAAATTATATTACGTACCTTAGGATCTGTGTGAGACAAGTGTTTGAAAAAACATTCAATACCTTCAAGTTCACAAACAACATTATAGTAGAGAGAATATTTGTTCTTGACCCTCATAAAGGGGTTGTTCCACCTTCTCAAGAAGAGGTACATCATAAATATCATCATCGCTTTCCTCATCGATAGGAGAAAATATGTCCTGAATCAATCTATTTGTCCCATCATCCGTCTCAACAATATTATTGGTGTCATCTTCTTCCATGGGATTGACATGATCTTCAATATTCATATTGTCTTCCACATCTTGTACAATAGTATTTCTACTACTACTTGGTAGATATTTATCTAGCGAAAAACACCTAGGAGGATTTATCTTTACAATTACAAACAATCAATAACATTAGTGTATATTAAAAAACTTAAAACAATTTTTTTTTAAATAGAATCAATACAAAGACATATATAATGAATAACTTACCATGGGACAAAATGTATGCCCCCCTTGATAATGCCCATATGTAAAACAATTTTTTCAGTTGTTTTCCTTACAAATCTTCTTCTTTTCAAGCCCCTACATTCATATCAAGGGAAATGACATTTCCCATCAGAATCGACCAGTGCCTCCCATGCAACCCTTAACCTAGCAACTGTCCTTTCACTCTCTTCAGGTGTTGGCATTGGATTTCCTATATTAATTACAACAAAATCCACTGAATAAATATAAGTACATTAATAATTGAATTATATATTCTAATTATGGCACAAATATCATTTTTTGTCATAGATATATTAAAGTTTTATAATAGTGATAAACAAATCAAAACCATACATTTTTTCCACATAAGTTCCAAAGCTTCACTATAAGCAAGAATAAAATCAAACAATAAAAAAGAACTACACTAAGACAAATTGCATAATAATTAAACGAAATTGAGTAGACATGTTTATACCTATATATTTCCTAAGGAAAAATTTGTGTCCCCAAATGAAAGAGGATCTAAGGGTTAGGGATCCAATCTCGGTATTTAAAAAGGAGACAAAGTGATATTAAAAATTTGTAACCTTCAAAGTACAAAATTAGAGTTATGCAGATCAAGAATTGGATTTGAGGCAAGTCGCACATAGAAAATGGACTAATAATTCATGCAATGAACAATGAGCATAAAAATATTTTATAATTTTCGCACCTATAACAAAATTTTAGAAACCGCTAACCTTCGTCGATCTTTCGACAAACTCTGACTATGTCAAAATTGACCAAATCAGTGAAGGCAGTGATTGTTAAACCATTTTCAAATAGGTAGTAGGAATCCACTCTTTTTGTCGATAGATTAACAAAATTTCCCCTAGATTCATCACCAGATCAAAGAAGATAGGTTTTCATCGAAAGTCCAATGTTATCGGGGCGCCCAAAAAATATATTAAAAATTGAATAATTTGCGACAATATGATTGAATTTATCCTTATCATCGAAATTTTTTGTCGAATTAAAACCTCATACGCTAACCTTCGTCGATCTTTCGACAAACTCTGACTATGTCAAAATTGACCAAATCAGTGAAGGCAGTGATTGTTAAACCATTTTCAAATAGGTAGTAGGAATCCACTCTTTTTGTCGATAGATTAACAAAATTTCCCCTAGATTCATCACCAGATCAAAGAAGATAGGTTTTCATCGAAAGTCCAATGTTATCGGGGCGCCCAAAAAATATATTAAAAATTGAATAATTTGCGACAATATGATTGAATTTATCCTTATCATCGAAATTTTTTGTCGAATTAAAACCTCATATGTATTAGTGACATTTTTTCCGACACATCTTCGTATGGGGGATATTATGCCCCTTAAAACCAATATTTTCATGGGCATGCAGAGCAAATGATATTTGCATTGTTATACATTGACAACTTTGGGAAACCTACAAGTGGAGTGAACGACACTGGAGTGTTCAACGCCATGGAACTGCTATTTGGTCTATTCGATGACTAAGAATTCATGCATGCAATTCTCTTTGGCCTTAAAATACCCTTGTATCCCATGTTCAAACCCTTGACAACATTGTTCCCATGTCTTGCAAATGTCATGCCTCTTTCAATTCTTTGAAAATTATTATCATGCATAGATTCTATTCAAATCAACATCATCCATATTGCATTCTAACACATTGCATTTTTTATGGATTCATTTGCACCAAATGGGGAAATTGATAGTGTTAATGTCATATGTTCTAAATTAGATTGTTTGTAGGTTAAAGTGGACTTTGTTATCATTCTCCTAAAAACAATTTATATACTTGACTTAATGAAATTGAAGTGTATGGAATTCTATACAATATTCTAATCACATCAATGAATACATAAGTAAGACCATCAATGAGATATAATCCATGTTGTAAGCATGGATGTAATTTTTTTGCTTATATGGCTAATTACACGAAACTCATTAAAATAATTAGTTATTAATTAATTATGTTGATAAATGTAGTCTATGTTTTTAAAGAAGATAATTTTAATTTCAAGGAAGAGATTAATGAAAAACATGTGTTTCTATCATTTTCCTTCTTAAATGGGTTTAAATTTCTTGTTCTTATTTTAAAACCTTATTATTAATAGTTATTAATCATATTTTTTTTAAGATGGGTTTCTTTAACCTTTCTAGTTATTATTAAAATGAATTTCTTTAATTTTTATATTATTTTTAAAAATAAGTTATTCTCAATTTAATTTATTCAATATTAACGACTTGACACTAAATATAATATTGTGGATATTCTTAATCACTCTAAATATAATAAAAAAAAAAAATTAAATAATATACTGGATAAAGAGATTAAAAATAAAAAATAATATTTTTTTATTTAACCATAATATAATTTTTTTTTACATTAAAAGGGGGTTTCATATCGAGGCTACATAGAGTGCATTTATTAAAATTCAGAGAAGTCTCTTTGACAATACTAAATTATAATCAAATTATTTTATCCTTTAAGATTGTTTGCAAACATAGTTCGAGGTAAGTTCACCAGTAACTTGCTTAACAAATTGACTCAAAAAACAAGTGATTCTAAAAAGCATTCTCATCATTATGGATGGACATTGCCTTCAACTTCTTTCCCCACTCTTGAGTATGGAGGGGTTTGTTCCTCAATGTTGGCCCTTGACCAAGTTTTGGGAGATTCTTGGTCATGTTGACCTATTTTGGGACTTTGACAACCTGTCGAAGGAGGAGCACAAGACGAAGCGGAGATCATAGGATCTCGGCAACATTTTGGTTCCTTTTTGGGTTTTTGGGATTATGTAATGGGAATGGGACATCGGCCCATGGGTTCACCCATGTTAAGGCCTATTTTGTATATAAATAGATTCTTAGGAAAGATAGAAGAGGTAGTGCATCTATGTGATGTGAATGTATGCTAAGTGCAAGTAGAGTCTGTAAGTGCTTTGTGCATGACTGTATGAGACTTGTAGAGCTAAGTGCAGGTCCTTGTAGCATATTGTGGAAGACTTAGTGTTGTAATGCAAGGAAGAAGGATCTAGCGAGCTGCACATATATTTTTTCATGTGCGGAGTAAGGGTTTTGAGGATCTGTGCTTGTAACTGATTGACTACAGACAGTAAAGAAGAAGAGTTGGTGGACATATCCCCAAGGTGGGGG
>CBVK0101536314.1:0-14074 GCA_900067695.1 Picea abies | reverse complement strand
ATGTATTTAGATAGATCTACTTATGCTTTGTGCTTATTATATGTGAGAATGTTAGATCTGATCTATATATCCATGCTTAGTGCTTGATCTGCTCGATCTGATCTATTTACCTATGCTAAGTGATTAAGTACGTTAGATTAGTGTGAATGTTGTGAAGCCCTGTTTTATCAGGGAAGTAGATATTGATTGCATATTGAGGAATTGACGGTCCTAAGTGATTTATTAAGTAGTACAATCACATATCTATGTCCCAGCTAAGGGTGCAGACACCTGAGTCTTGCAACCACCCCTACTGATGTTTGGTTCTTAACACTTTCGACAATGGGTTTACATCATTGACCCCTGATCAAAAGATTCCATTGGATTTTCGACTTCAAATCATTCATTCACATTTGATGGATTGTACTAGGGTACCTTGGGAGTCATTGACATCAATGGTGATTTCCCTCGCACTTTTTAACGGTTTCATCAATGACCGGTAGTCAAGTGGTTTTTGTCGTGTTCGACTTCAACACATGTAATCACATGGTTAGATTTGTACTTTGGGCGACGAGATTGAAGACCCTGGATATCACCTTTTTGGTCCAGGTTCCTGATTTCACAAAGATCTTTGTCCTAGAATGTGATGCTTCGGGGAAAGGAATTGGCACTGTCCTTATGCAAGAGGGTCGACCTTTGGCTTTTACCAGCAAACAACTATCTGAACCAAATTTGGGAAAATCAATCTATGAAAAGGAAATGTTAGCTATTCTGCATGCCGTTGATTTGTGGTGCCCTTATCTATTGGGGCAATGCTTCCAAATTAAGATAGATCATCAAAGCCTCAAGTATTTTCTAGAACAACACATTTCCTCCCTAGAGCAACAAAAATGGGTGACTAATCTCTTTGGATATGATTATGAGATCATTTACAAGAAAGGCAAAGACAATGTGGTTGCAGATGCACTATCCTGAAAATATGAAGATGAATGATCCTTTTTTTTCTCTCTCCTTCATTGTACCAAATTGGCTCCAAGCTGTTCGCCTGGAATGGCTACACGATCCCAAAAGTTTGCATATGATACAACAATTTTAGTCCAATTCTCCAGTGTCCCCAAGGTACTCTTGGCTCCATGATGAGCTTCGATACAAAGGCCGTTTGTATTTAAGTAAATAGTCAAAACTTAAATTCACAGTACTTTTTGAGCTTCATGTTACACCCAAAGTTGGGCACTCCGGGTTTACCAAAACCTATGACAGGGTCAAATTTTCTTTTTTCTGGGATGGTATGAAACAAGACGTTCGTAATTTTGTAGTTGAATGTGATGTGTATCAACGCAACAAGGGTGAAACAGTCAAATCTCCTGGCACACTACAACCGCTTCCGATTCCACCTGCTATTTGGAGAGATATCTCTATGGATTTTATTACAAGATTACTTAAATTGGGAAATAAATCAGTCATCATGGTGGTTGTTGACCGCCTTTCCAAATATGCTCATTTCTGTGCTCTTCAACAACCATTTACAACATCCACTGTGGCTCAAAGTTTCATGGATCAGGTCTTCAAGCTTCATGGCATGCCGCATTCTATTGTTTTGATCGTGACCCAACTTTCACCAACAATTTTTGGCAAGAAATGTTCAAGCTACAAGGCACCCAATTGCATCTCAACAAAACTTATCATCCCCAAAATTATGGTCAAATTGAAGTTGTCAACAAGTGTTTGGAAACATATTTGAGGTGTTTTGCATCAGAAAATCAAAATCAGTGGGATCAATGGCTACCCCTAGCTGAATGGTGGTACAACACTTCATACCATACAACTACCCGCATGACTCCTTTTGAAGCAGTATAAGGACAAAATCCACCTTCAGTTCTCTCATATTTACCAGTTGTCTCGAAGGTCGAGGCGGTTGACCAAACTCTTACAATTTGAGAGGCTATTCTCCATACCCTCAAAGAGAATTTGATCATGGCCCAGAATCACATGAAGCAACAAGCAGATCAAGGTCGCTCTGAACGTCAATTTGCAGAAGGGGATCATGTGTTTCTTCTACTACAGCCTTACAAGAAAAATTACCTCAAGGCCGACCATTGTCAGAAGCTAGCGCCCAAATTTTATGGTCCTTATACTGTTCTCAAGCATGTGGGACATGTGACCTATTAGTTATCTTTGCCCAGTCATTCTAAGCTACATCCTATGTTTCATGTTTCATGCCTAAAAAAGGTGATTGGAACTAAGTGCCAAAATCAAACCAACCTTCCCGAGTTGGACGAAGAAGGATCCATTTGGCTACAACCACAAGCACTTTTTAACCAACATGAGTGTCACCTATGTCAGTGAACCATCAAGGAAGTGTTAGTCTAGTGGAAATATACAACTCCAAAAGATGCCACTTGGTTACCAACTACCATTCTGCAACAATTTCCACATCTCAAGCCTTGAAGACAAGGCTATTTTTAAGGGAGAGGACATGTTAGGGACCTAGCCCCTCACGCAGGTAGAACAATATATTCAGATGTAATAAAGGTCAATATTAATAAGGCCTTACAATAAGGTAGAATAAGTCGAATGTAAGAAGACCTAATAGAATCTTTCACTTCTAGAAGGATATTCCTCTAGATGGTTCTTTTGATAGACATATTTAGTATAAATAGGAGTCGCGGGTATGAGAACCCTAGTTTTGATATTATTGTAATAGAGCTCTGCTCGACTGGAGGTTGCCCCCTCGAAGAGGCAAGTGAACATTTCTCTCAGAATCAAAGTGCTCTTTCTGGTGTTATTCTGATATCATTTCAGTGTTATTGTGGTGTTGTTCTGGTTATATTGTTGTTTATCTGCCATTTCTAGCATTTTATTTCTGTTCTGCATACTTTTTATATCTGGAATATTACAGGCTACATGACCAACACCACCCTTTTGCACAGTTGGAGACTCCTCTCACCACCACAGATGGTCACAGATTTCCAGATGGAATCCATCACATTAGTTGGCTTCCGGAAGGCATTAGTCCTTGCTCCATGAGGTACATGTCAGTATTATGGTGAGTGTTGGCCCTTGACCAAGTTTTGGGAGATTCTTGGTCAAGTTGACCTATTTTGGGACTTTGACAGCCTGTCGAAGGAGGAGTGCAAGATGAAGTGAACATCACAGGATCTCGACCCCTTTTTGGGTCCCTTTTGGGTTTTTGGGATTATGTAATGGGAATGGGATATCGGCCCATGGGTTCACCCATGTTTAGGACTATTTTGTATATAAATAGATGCTTAGGAAAGATAGAAGTAGTGGTGCATCTATGTGATGTGAATGTATGCTAAGTGCAAGTAGATTCTGTAAGTTCTTTGTGCATGACTGTAAGAGACTTGCAGAGCTAAGTGAAAGTGGTTGTAACAGACTGTGGAAGGCTTAGTGCTGTAACACAAGGAAGAAGGATCTAGTGAGCTACGTAGATCTTCTGTCCTGTGTAGAGTAAGGGTTTTGAGGTTATGTGCTTGTAACCAATTGATTGAAGACAATAAAGAAGAAGAGTTGGTGGACATAGCCCCAAGGTGGGGGTGAACGACGTAAACAATGTGTTATGCTACTTTGTGCTTTGTCTTGATGTGTTCACATATTATTTGCTAAGTTCTTTGATGTATTTAGATAGATCTACTTATGCTTTGTGCTTGTTATATGTATATGATCTATATAGCCATGCTTAGTGCTTGATCTTCTCGATCTGATCTATTTACCTATGCTAAGTGATTAAGTACATTAGATTATTTTCAATGCTGCAAAGCTCTATTTTATCAGCAAAGTGGGTATTGATTGCATATTGAGGAACTGACAGTGCTAAGTTCTTTACTAAGTAGTACAATCACAGATCTGTGTCCTAGCTAAGGTTGCAGACACCTGAGTCTTGCAACCACCCCTACCTCTACCTCGGGTGGGACTTCATCTTCTTCACAGGTGTTGCCGAAAGGGCCAGTAGTTAGGGCTTTGTTGGTGTGTTGTTGTAGCATTGAACCACGGGTCTGCCCCTGTGCCAACAAATGGTTCTGTTGCCGGGACATGAAACTGTGATTGCTGGGAACTGAGAAAGAAGAAGCTTTGTGAAAAGATTTGACCTAAGATTGTGAAAGCTCTGTGCGTATATCTATGCCCTAACGTGCAGTATCCTACTCGATTTATAAATATCTGTGCTAAAAAAGGAAGCCCGATCTAAAGAAAGGAGGTCAGATCTGAAGGAAAGAAGTGAGATCTAAAAGATTTGTGCACTAAGAAAGGAAAAAGTAAGAATTTCTTATTAAAATATGTAAGATTTGAAAGATCTGTGCTCTGATAGAGGTAAGAATAGTGAAATTTTTTAGATCTGGAAGCTTGGTGCTCTGTAGAAGTAAGATAAGTGGAAAGTTTTGTTTCTAAAGTATGGATCTAGGTATGATTGATAGGTTCTGTCCTAGCTTGAAAACTAGGGTATTAATAGATGAAAGAAGGCTTGATATGAGTAGATATGATAAGAATAGTGAAAGATATGTTATACCTATGCATAGAAAGAATGTTTGGACTAAAAAATGGATGCAGGATCCTAGAAAGAATTTTTTGCAGGATAGCTACCATGATCCTAGTGCATAGTACCGAAGAAGTTGGGGATCATTTAAAAGAAAGAGAGGATTAATCCTCTATTATAGTTGTAGAAGACCGAGACATCTTGCTAAGGAATTCCCTTGGAAAATACCTAGTTGTCTTTGTTGTAAAGATATGGACCATGAAGTGTTGGATTCCCTAGAATGATTGCTAAGATGGAAGAAATGAATCTGAAAGAAAACCTTAAGGAAGATCCAGGAATGGTAGAACCCTAGGAAGAATTAGAGAAAGTATTGTTACAAATGAAAGAAACCCTGAATGACCATCGATATGTCATCTTATTAGAGATCTTCAAAGAAAAAGAATGCATTGAAGTAAGAATAGGAGACTTCAACATTGACTATATTCTGGATGAAGAAACATAGGTGAACATCATGACAAAAAGAACTTGGGAAGGCATAGGGAAGCCTGCTATGATCCATTCATTAGGAGGAATAGGAATATTCATAGGAAAGTTGATAAACCTATGTGGGAAGCTTACTCGCATACCTATGAATGCTAATGGAACCTCGACATAAGAATATTTTGAGATTATTAAATTTGTTGAAGACAACGCCCCATTTACCATGTTACTAGGAAAACCTTGGATTGATAGAGATCAAGCCAGATTAAAGGAAGAAGAAGTTTTGGAACAAAAGAAATAAGAGTTAAAATATTTCATGACCAGAAGGATCACACACTTGATTGCAGAACAAGAGAAAAGATCGAAGCTATTCAACACTAGAAACCCAGATATCGAAGCTTCAAGAACATTAGAAGACCCATAGAAGACTGAAGTACCTACCCCAGACAAAGACGGAGTATTATCCAGGAATCCTAGGGAAGAATTTCAACAATGTGAAGTAACTATGTTAAAAGAAGATAAGAATCAGAATGGAAAAAGAACTACCAAGACGAAGCTCACTGGAAAAAAGGATAGAAGGTTAAGTAAGAAGAGAGCTAAGATTGAAAAGTTGTAGAAGGTTCCAGAGGGAACTTCGCAAATAGAAAATTTGCAGAATTGGAGCTTCGTCGGGATATCAGAACAACGACACATGGAACTTCACCATGACGAAGCAATATAGCCATTGGGGACATTATAACCATTCGATTGATGCTTCGAATGGGCATAAATACAATTATGGTTCGTCATCAGACCGTTGGACCGTGCCATAACAGACTGAACAAGATTTAATGGAGACCTCATACCCATTGTAAATGAACCGTTGTCAAGTTCCCTATTTATCCCACTGCGCCATAAACCGAGAACACTTTTTCCAATTGAGAATTCAAGCCCATAAACTAAGCCGAGTTTACACAGTGATCATCGCACTCTTTCTCTCTATTTCAGTACTGTGTCTAAGTTGTTCCCTGAACCTGTGATTGTTAACCCTGAGTGCGTATGTCGGAAGAATTGAGCGCTGCAGAGAAAGCTGCTGAAGAAGTTTTGATCGACCTGATGACTGAAAGAGTCATGTCGGAGAGAGGATTATCCACAGGTGTAAAAGAATCATCCACGAGAGGACTGCCAACCTCTCCATCAACTGCTCGAGCCGGACCATCCCGACCAGTCAATGAAAAATGAACTAAGCACAGAGACGATCTCATGAATGCTAAGTTGATTTCGAGCATTTTACCCGCCTACCTACCACCTCTAAGCGACACAATCAATCGAGAAAGTGTGCCCAGATAATTTGAGTACGCTTTGGTCACTGCGTACCTCTCGAAGGGGATACGTGCAATCTGCGCAAACTAAGAAAAGATTACAGCGTTGAAGTTTAGCGGCTTCAACCTCAGTGACAAGAAAGTCTACAACATGCTCGCCCCACATAAATACCTAACTAGAATGAAGAGAAATAATTCAAAGATAGTTCCCTAGTCATGGACTATGAACCTTGCGTAGTCCACACTGCTCAATGTCATGAAGACTGCTCACTTCGGAAGGCACTAAGAAGTGAATGCATGTGTCAAGATGTTATTGTCCTGTTACAATGGCATATACTTGTGGTTAAACTGGCATGTCACAGTGGATCTGACGTTGATAAATTGAATCACAGGGCTAAGTATGCAAGGGCTTGACCCACATGATTTCTACCCTGGAAAAGCCACGGATCACGCTCTCGCACAAAGGATCAAGGAAAATTATGGAGATGTCAAGAAGGGAACGTGAGGCTACAAGGTAGATTCTATCCAGAGCAATGCTGTGTGCCTTGCCTATCAGTTGATCATAGGAAAGTTAGTCCACAAGAACCGACCCACCCAAGTGATTGGCTTTGCAGTCGATCTCCCAGGAAAGTGCGCAGAGGGCCTACAAATGAATTGGGAGAGGTACCTTGTGAACCAAATGGAACTGGATTGTAAGGAAGCACAAGATTAGGGATATGAATTCCACTTCAACTGGATTTTGATCGTGATCTCTTTCATTGCATGGGAGATGTTGTAAGGTGCGACCTTCCTGGATATCGATCCCTTTGAATCTCTGGCTGCGAAGTTCAGTACACTGTGGTATTTTAGTGACATGAACAAGAAACGACAGTCAAATGATGTATTCCATACATATTACAACCAGTTGAAGACAACCATCTAGTATGAGCCTCACATCATGCCAAATACTCTCCACAGGTTTCGACCTTTAATGGAATTCAATGCGGACTGCCATTTCATTTATATTACAGTGCACGCTGATGAGCACAAGAAACAACTTCAGTCTTACTACAAGCTGACAGAGAAGGACTTAGAAGAGATTACTAAAGACGGGTTGACAAACCTCCTCATTCCAGTAGATCCTGTGGAGATGTCCAAAATTGATAGTCCATAAGTAGCGTATGATACACCTGGACCCAATAAGACAAAGAAAAATGAAGAAGCCCAAGATGTGAGTAGTACCTCAGTAAATACTTATTCCATATCACCTGTGCAAGGAGGAGATGGCGGAGAGATAGATGGCGCAAAATTTAAACAAAATAAAGGTGAGCTTACACCACCTAGAGACAAGGAGAATCCTTCAAAGAAAAGAAAGGTTTCCCCCTCGAAGCCTTCTTCTTGAAAGAAATCAAAAGCCTCTATGACCAAAATGTAGACTACCCTCACCTCATATGACTTCAATTTCATCGTAGCAGGACTGAATGATGCTTCGCTGGAGATAGCGGAGAAGAAATAGGCTCAACAAGAGGAGATATAAAATCAAATTAACGTTGACCTTCAAGGGGTGCAACAGGCACTATAGTCCAACCGCATAGTTTCCACTATGCCTCTGCCATTGGAAACACCAGAACTAGGAGATGAGTCAGCTCAACTGCAACAAATTGATGATACAGTCGAAGCTCGCCTTCGACGAGCACAGGAAGAAACAGTGCAAGCCATCCAGGCCTTAGCACAAGTACAGGAAGACCTTCTAGAGCAACACAATGCTGCAGAACAAGAAAATATTACTCTCCAAGTGAAGTGGGATAAAGAAAGAGCACAACTACAACAAAGCAAGGAACAATTGCTCGCGGAGCAACTCGAAATAAAGGAAAGGGTCAACAAAGCACTTCGATCTGTGACAGTTGTTGGAGTAAAGGCCGAAGAGAGTGTTCCACAGCAGGTGCCACAACTTGAAGAAGTGATTCAACAACTACAGCAACACATAGTAGATTTGGAGCTACGTGAAGTACCCGAGACCCCACAAGATGTAAGAGATCAAAGGGAAGCAACTTCCTGCAGCGAAGTTGAGAGATTAAAGGCTCTTGCCGGTGAGTGCAAGAAACTGAGTAATTGTAGTGCCCAAACATATGAGAAGCTCGCTGAGAACCCATAGTTACAGGCACTGGAGTCGCAGGTCCATGAAGTGAAGCAACACGTAGACACACTACAGGCGCAGCTAAAGCCTTGTCAGTTGTAGACAGAATGAAGATATCTCAAGAGAAACGCACCGCCCAACAACAGATCCATACGATCTGGAGAAAATTTATGGAAGTAACTCAATGAATCCAACTTCTGCAAGATAATGCATTCCAATTGTTCATAGAGGTTGAAAGCCAAGGAGTAGAGATAGAATAGGTTGTCACTACAATAGAACAATGCCTAGAAGGGCCAGTGAATGACGTAGTGATCCAAGAGTTTGCCGAACAAGAAGCCATAGCAAAGCAGCAGGTCGAAGTAGGTCGAGCCAAACTCAAGGTGTTTGAAGCAGAACTGATCAGATCAGAGTGACTCGGGACGATTCACAGGTGAGTGTTGGGGGCCTGTTGGCCCTTGACCAAGTTTTGGGAGATTCTTGGTCATGTTGACCTATTTTGGGACTTCAACAGCCTGTCGAAGGAGGAGCGCAAGACAAAGCGGAGATCATGGGATCTTGGCCCCTTTTTGGGTCCCTTTTGGGTTTTTGGGATTATGTAATGGGAATGGGATATCGGCCCATGGGTTCACCCATGTTTAGGCCTATTTTGTATATAAATAGATGCTTAGGAAAGATAGAAGTAGTGGTGCATCTATGTGATGTGAATGTATGATAAGTGTAAGTAGAGTCTCTAAGTGCTTTGTGCATGACTATAAGAGACTTGCAGAGCTAAGTGCAAGTGGTTGTAACAGAATGTGGAAGGTTTAGTGTTGTAACGCAAGGAAGAAGGATCTAGAGAGCTGCGCAAATCTTTTGTCCTGTGCGGAGTAAGGGTTTAGAGGCTCTGTTCTTGTAACCGATTGACTGAAGACAATAAAGAAGAAGAGTTGGTGGACGTAGCCCCAGGGTGGGGGTGAACCACGTAAACACTGTGTTATGATGCTTTGTGCTTTGTCTTGATGTGTTCACATATTATTTGCTAAGTTCTTTGATGTATTTAGATAGATCTACTTATGATTTGTGCTTATTATATGTATCTGATATATATAGCCATGCTTAGTGCTTGATCTTCTCAATTTGATCTATTTACCTATGCTAAGTGCTTAAGTACATTAGATTAGTGTGAATGCTGCGAATCTCTATTTTATCAACAAAGTGGGTATTGATTGCATATTGAGGAACTGACGGTGCTAAGTGCTTTACTAAGTAGTACAATCACAGATTTATGTCCCAGCTAAGGTTGCAGACACCTGAGTCTTGCAACCACCCTTGCCTCTACCTCAGGTGAGAATTCATCTACTTCACAGGTGTTGCCGAAAGGGCTGGTAGTTAGGGCTTTGTTGGTGCGCTGTTGAAGCGTTGAACCCCGGGTCTGCCCCTGTGCCAACAGTGAGCATCATTTCAATATTTAAGCCAGTTGAGTATGTTGTATCTTAGATTTCTCTAGATTTCATGATATATGCTTGGACATTATTCCTTTTTCCCAAATTCACCTTGGTGGTTGACATCGTGCCCTAGTAATTGGTCTTCCATGGCGATGGGTTTTCTACTAGGAATTCCCTTAAAGAGCCATCGTACCATTCCCAACCATACTTACCACTTTCCATCATTATTCCCTTTCATTTCCTTATATATTGAGATTTTAGGGTGTATTGACCGAAGAAGGGGTTGTCCCTCATTCTATGGGAAGAAGGGGATGAAGGCCAAGAGGGATTGATGTTGGGTAAAAGATAAAATCCTTGTATGAAATTTCCAGATGCTTCGCCCAGGGATCACCCAAGAAAGCAGTGAAACACTTATATTTAAGTAAAGAGGACCCATGATAAAATAAATAATGCTTAAAAAGGTTAGTTGAAGGATATGAGGTCTCATCACAAGCCGACCTATCACATCTCTCAATATCTAGTGGTATGAGATTGCCATCATCTCGTAACCAAACCAGAGTAATGGCTCTCAATTGCATGGTTCAGAGAAAGGGGGTCTCATCATGAGCCAACCTTCTCATTTCCACTAGGTGTTTGTGGGTGACATTTCCATTATCTGGTCACCATACCAGGGCAGTGACCTTCAACCTCTCCTTAAAATTATGAAAGAATAAAATAATGGAAATTAATGGGCTTGGAAAAAGTGCATTGCAGATGAAGGTACTGTTGATGATTAAAATCGCAACGAGGAATTTCCCACAAAGTATTGCTAAAGCCCTATTATTTAAACTATGCTAATAATATAATACTAGTAGGTGGGACCCCCTTGTAGACTGGAGGCTCGAAGATAGTCATATCACACATTTTTTGTTGTTGTTTTGACGCTGATTGTATAGTCCTATATGGTTGACAATGCAGTCTTAGTTTCATTTTGACATAGTAACATGTGGATGATGCATTTTATGGGATGTTTCTGCAATTCAAAGCATTATTTTTATGTTATGATGGCATATATTTATAGCTGATATGATTTAATCATGTCAAAAATCATCGTGATCTACTAACTAGCCACATACACACAAGAAAAATGTTAGTAATAACATAAAGGATCTATGATTGAGTTATGCTAAGGATTATATGCAAATGAAAAGGTAAAAGACGTTAGTGTTAGTCCTAACTATTCTATGGTTGGTTAGTGGCTATGGGATTTTCATTTGCTTATTTTGGGCACATATTATATTGAAATACATATGGTATGGCACAAGAGCTTGGCAAAGGTTAACGTGTGAATGATTTGGGTGGTGCATTGGGCAAGGAATATTGTCGAAGATTTCAATGGTTTGAAAATTGATTACATGGTTTAATGCATTGGTGAATGTTGGTTGTCTTGTACTTCAGAATTGAATAGGATAGGATATGGAAGTGACGTGAATTAAATGCACATCCCTCCATACTCCTACCATCAGTCACCACCCTAGTATTGTTCTTTGTTGCATTTCAGTCTGGTGGTTAAGCTCCACATTTCATGCTTGGGAAGAAAACGCTCGGCTAGCTCGCCCTTTTAATCTCTCCATTGCAGTATGGTTATTTTCCACCCCATACATGAATTATACTCTGTGTATGAACACACAATGTCTTATTAATGTTTGGTTTTGTGTTTTACTAAGAATTGCAACTGTGTAAATGTGTGTTTTTTCTCTCTGGAATGACTGTGTAATTGTTCGGATTGCAAGCAAAAGAATTGGTTTTGGGTTGAGTTGTGCATTTACTGGTTTCTTTGTTGGTTAAATCATGGTGGGTCTTTGTGGATAATAAGTGAATTGGTTATATATTTCTATGTGTTTTAATGGTGGAGTGTTTTTCTCTGTGTATTATTGACGGTTGCTTCTTCACAGTCATGAGTGTAACCCTATCTGGTCGTGTTTGGATTGTCATTTGGTTGCTGTGTATTTTTCATACCAGAGTCGTGGTCGTGGGATCATTCTCATAGTATTCACACCAAAGTATCTCAAGAATTGGTCTTAGGGTGGCCATAACGTCGATATATACTGTAGGATTGTGAAGTCATATAAGTTATTCCTTGGTGTTATGCATCCTCACTGGTATTGTGGTCAAATGGTTCGGTTCTTAAGAAAATAGATAGAGGTTATATCTCTTTGTGTTCTTGGTAATAGTCATGGTTCAGTTGACATTCACCTCTCCTCTATAGACGTAAAACACACTATGTGCAATGGCCTCTTCTACTCTACCCGTCACTGTCTTCCTCTATGGCTAATTATTGTTCCATTGCCTAGACTGGGAGTTATAAGGAGACCCTGTGGCTTACTACTGTGTCTATATCGAAAGGGGTTTTCCTGTGGTTGATGTGTCTCTAAGGAACCCCAGTTCTATGTGTTATTGATGAATGAGCACGCTCTTGATTGTCTCCTTGTATTTGTTATGATAGAGCCTGATTTTAAAGCCCCAACTGTTTTGCTCCATTCGAGCATCTCCTGGGTTGTCGAAGATTGGAGAGGTTATGGATTTTTTTCATTGAGTCCCTATCTCATCTTTCCATGATTAAATTGGTTGAAGAGTTATGATTGGGAAAAAATAATTATATACAGTCAGGGGTTGTTATCCTCTCGCTATGTTTCCACTCATTGTGTTCTTACAATGTTTTCTTAATTGCAAAATGGAAAAACCTGTGTGTTTCACTAGGCCCGATCGGGGTTGCAACAAATTATGGAATTGGTGATTGTGTGTATTTAGTTATGTTCAGTGTGCATATATTATTAAATCGTCATGCATATTATGAATGGTTACATCGAAAATGATGAAGCTCAAGTTTTATATTGACTGTGGTTCTGTTGCAAAAACTTATTGGTTGATATGATGAAGAATGTATGTAATTGGGCATGTTTGGAAGTATGTTCGTATTTGGAAAGGGACCTATGTATATTTTAATTTGGGCCGATCATGAATTGATAGATAGAGTATGATATTTTTATAGTGATGCATTATGGGATAGTGGTGGAACAATGTTGCTGTGTGTTTTCTTTTAATTCTTAAAAGGAAAGAAAGAAATTAAAGACCAAGCATTTTCTTAATAGGATTATTGAATGGAAATTTGTTTCGATTATGAGTATGATTGCACAGAATGTTCTAATTGAGAAGTTTTGAAAAATTTAAATGTTGTGACAACAAACAATTTGATACATAGTGATTGTTGATATGGTGTTGGTATTTTTTGTATTTAGTTTAGTACAAAAATATGTTTTACTTAATTTATTTTATGAATAGTATTCGTTATTTCTCTGCCATTCTCTCACTTTTCCGCACATTACAAATCCCCTCACCTTCCCAGATTCACTATTCACGCCCTGTTCTTAATATAACATTTGAAGGATTGCACAAAGATGAGTTACAATTGATATGTTTTGTTATTACAATACAGTTGATTGTTTGATGGTTTGTTGAGCAGTAATCATGATCTACCTCCATTCATTTTACCACTTTTCTCTCAATACAATCCCTCATATATCCTAGAACCCTTATTCACCCCATGCTCATTGAAAATTATTAGATAATTTTTATGGATTGGATTGCATGAGTTTGATGTGTTGTTGTGCCAAACTTTGTTTCGTATTTAAAGAGATGTCATGTATGGTTTGTTGAAGAAACTAATTTCTAATAAACACTAGATACAAGAATGATCTTATTCAGTAGAGGAATCCATGGCCAAAATAACAGGGGAAGAGGAAATTGGAATAGGGGCCCTAGAAGGCCAAGGTTTTCGATACATTTTGATGCAGATCCACAAGAGTTGAACTAGCTATTCCAAGCTAGATTTTTCAACTGGATTGGACAAGGGGTGGTCCAACCTAGGCCAAAAAGGCCTCCTTTCCAACCCCCACATGTCCCTGGTATCCCAGTTCCCCCTCATGTCTCATTACAACCTGAAGTCCCTGAAAATGATGGATGACAAGAGATTGTCCACTCGACAGTCTCCCAATATCGTGGCTAGCCCAATTTGTCTCTACCTGCTCCTCCTCCACCGGTTAACCCAATTATCCAAGATGCCCATGCACACTTACCAGTATAGTATTCCCATGCCATCAAGATATTAAAAATTGAATCCTACCATGTACCTGATAAAGGAAAATTTGTTCCTGACCCCTCCTCTCCCTCAAGTGAGTCTGCCAAATCCGTTTCATCCTGCATGCACTTGAGAGATGATTTCGTGAGATCGGAAGAGCGGTTC
>CBVK0101536301.1:2233-19019 GCA_900067695.1 Picea abies | reverse complement strand
TAATGAGGATGATGAAGAATATCTCTCAAGTGGGGATTTTCAAAGTAGTGAATATGATTACGCCATTGGTGGACACTCTTTCCCGAGTGATAAATTAAAAGGAAACAATGTTAATGATGTTGATTTTCCTTCAAGTGGGGATCTTCAATATACTGATGAATATTTTCAAGGCACTAAGTAGGATGGTGAAAATTTCCACTCAGGTGGGGATTTTGAAAGTAATGAAGATAATTATGTCAATGTTGTACACATTGTTGGTGATGATTTTCCTCCAAATTTTTATGTTGATGTTCTCAATCATTCAGCTGAAACAAATCAAGGTGATCGACATTCTCTAGTTCAGTCTCCTAAAAATGTTTTGCTTAATATTCCTTCTGGTGATAAGGAAAATCTTTCTAGTGAGGATGATGAAATAGTGGAGACAATGCAAAGAAACATTGTATCTAGGACCAGGATTGAACCTTTTTATATCAATCCAAATCATTTTAGTTATACAAGGTCTAGGAAAGAATTTCTCACTAAATCAATTTCCATAAGTGAATTGATTTCAAGTGAATGTTGTCAAAAGAATTGTTTGAAAAGAATGGACTACATATATTCCTTGAATAAAAGGAAGAAATATTTTTCAATGAATAAGAGCATGAAAAATTCATATTTGATGGGGTGCATGATATCCAACAATATAGAATATGATTATCGCATTGTGAATATTTTACTTTGCAGAAAGGCTTTCAAAAAAATTCACTCAATTGGTAATCTTCATCTATCAAGAATCCAGAAAAGGTTGGAAAAATATCCTTCATTTTATTCAAAGGTACATCATGGATGAGAGAGTGGTCCATTAACAAACACTACATTGTCATAGATGTGTGATTTTTTTTCCAAACATGGAGAGTGTATTCTAGATATAGACACAATACATATTCCAGATAATTTCTCAAATAGGGAAATCGACAACTTGTACAAAGCATATGTTGAAGGTGTTGAAGGAAATGGTAATTTTATTACATATGCATATTTTACAAGAATATGGAAGAAAAGATTCAACAATGTTTGTATTCGTAAGAAGTCAAGGATGGGGATTTGTAGTAATTCAACAATGTTTGTATTCGTAAGAAGTCAAGGATGGGGATTTGTAGTATATGTGCTACTCTTAAATCAAGAAGAGATAAATATGAAGGGGCAGAAAGAGGTATGTATTTACTAATTTTTTATTTTTTTTAAATTGAATAGTTATCAACTATGAAAACATATGATCAATATTTTCATTTTATGTCATGTGAAGATTCCATAGTCAAAGCACTTCAAGAACATCGAAATCAACAATCAATTGAAAGGAAAAAATTGTACAAACATCGGAAGAAGAGTTATGATGCTCCAAATAAATATTTAGGTATGATAACTGATGGCATGGACCAGAAGAAAAAACTTCTACCACATTTTGTTCGTACACCCAAAAAAATTTAGGAAGATAATTTCATTCAGTTTCACTTGGTTGGTTGTATGGTTTTCAATGGAAAAATGTGTCCAAGGATTTACTTCACAGCTCCAAATATTCATAATTATGCAAATATGACCATCACTATAATTCATCATGTGTTCACTCACTAGTCTAGAAATCTTCCTCAAGTTCTCTATCTACAGTTGGACAACACTAGTCGTGAAAATAAAAATCAAATTGTGTTTGGATATCTAAACATGCTTATTGAAATGGGAATCTTTCAAAAGGTGAAAGTTGGTTTCTGTCTTGTTGGACACACTCATGATCATATTGATCAAATGTTTAGTCATTTTTCCATAACATTCAAGAGGAAAAATGTTGGAAGTATACCATCATTGATTGAATGTATCAAGAAATCATACATTTCAGACCCTGTTTTTCATATATTAGAAGAAACTATTGACATGCAAGGATTTATTCAGGGATCACATCGTGAAGAAAAATCTATTGAGCAGCTTAATGAAATTATCTTTCAACATCAATTTTGTTTCAAAAAAATTGATGGGAAGACACTTATATGGGGAAAACAATATTCAACTACGACATAATGGGGGCCTTCATTAGGTTTATCCTTTTTGAAGTTCCTTCCAATTCGTCCAATTTTTGCATCAAATTTATTATTTTTGCAATCAGTTGCTGAAATCCATAATGCACAAAGGCGTAATAGAGATGTAGATCAGTCATTTTTCAGTAACATTGAAGAGGAAAAATGTTGGAAGCCTACCATGACTGATTGAATGTATTAAGAAAGCATACATTCCAGAGCCTATTTTTTACATATCATAAGAAATTGTTGAAATGTGAAGATTTATTCAGGGATTACATTGTAAAGAAAAATGTATTGAACAACTTAATGACATTATCTTCCAACATCAATTTTGTTTCAAAACAATTGATGGAAAAACACTTATATGGGGAAAGAAGTATTCAACTATTACAGAATGGGGGTCTTCATTAGGTTTAGCATTTTTAAAGTTCATTCCAGATTGTCCAATATTTGCATTAAAGTCATTATTTTTACAATCAGTTGTTGAAATCCATAATGCACGGAGGCGTAATAGAGGTGTAGATTATTTTGAATGCCTAGAAGAAATAAAACAATCCATTAAGGATACATATGAGTACCTTGATGTTGATGATTTTGTTTGGTGGGAGTATTTTTTCAATAGTCAAAGCGACATAATTTCAAGATCAACAAATGAAGATACAATGTTGAAGACTCCATTTCATTGGCCACAAAATATGCCAAATGAATTTGGAGAAACAAAAATTGTTGAAGTTCAAGAAGAATCTCAAGGTTATATTGAGTTTACACAAGAAGAGGAAAGATAAATGTATATTGGTTCATGAATTTCACATGCACAACGTGAAGCCATGGAAGACCTTTATAGGGGTTGATTACAAGATATTAAGGGGGGTAGCATGCTTGTAGTTTTAGCGACTGAAGATCCACATGGTTATCCATTCTGTATTGGAAAGGTTATAAATATTGAGAAATAAATGATGATGTTATTTCAATTGAAGTGCATTGGTATGCAACAAGTACACACCCATTCAATGGTGTGTACAAGTGAGAGATGGTGTTTGGGAAACATGTCAATAGAAAGAGAAAAATAAAGGGTCAAAATACAACTCGTCATCACACTGACCTCTTAAAGTTAGATGATGTTGACATACTTGTTTATGAATCAATTTGACAAAGAGAGGAACTCTTTAGTCCAAGACACCATATATTATCAAGAGGTTGTTTTCATAAGAAATAAATGAAAATGGGAGTTTGTTGAACCTAGTCATAGATCTAAAAGACATTTGGCATATGAAATGTTGGGCATGCATGTAGACTTAGATGGTGAATTCATCGACAATAGAGAAGATTATGGATCATATATGTTAGGACCCAGAAATGTCCCTTTTTCACTATATCTTTTTCCCTTTCAACCTTAACATTTCTATGCTAAATGCCTACTTTAGTGCTTGCTAAGACCCTTTTTCCCAAGGTATGAATCATTGATCTTGATTTGATATTCTTATTTACTTAACACGTTTGATTGGTAGTATTTCTCCCGAGATCTACACTCTTTCCCTACACGACGCTCTTCCGATCTCACTTATGATTTTGTTTACAGTAATGATGAGTTTTTTTACCACTTTATAAAAATGTGTCATTTTCATACCCCAATTTTAGAATGGGTGATACCGGTAGTAGTACTTTTCAATTTGATGGTTGATTTTGAGGTTTTTATTTTAATGGTACCAAGTGCTAAAAATACGATTTCAAATTATCTAAATTTTAACATTTTGAAAAAAAAAATAAAAAACATTTTTTTTAGGTGTTGATTTTAAGGTTTTTCTGAGATGTTGTCTGAGTTTTGAAGGTCGTGTTTGAAAAATGTTTTAATTTTGACCGCATTTAAAAAAATGGTGCTACCGGTAGCACCACATTTTGATTTGGGGGTTGATTTTGATGTTTTTTATGCAAAAAATGGGTTTTTTGGGCCAGAGTTCTCGTTTTGAGGCCACAATTCTCATTAAGTTGGTAACTTTGTTTAAAAATTAAAACCCTAAGACAACTAAAACCCTAAAAAAACCTATAAATGGTATGCATATCATTGTGATACCATGGTATGCATACCATTTCAATACCATGGTATGCATACCAATGGTATGCCATACTTGAGAATACCATTGTGATACCATGGTATACATACCATTGAAATACCATGGTATGCATACCAATGGTATGCAATGGTATTCATACCATTACAATACCATGGTAAGCATACCATTTCAATACCAATGGTATGCATACCATGGTATGGATACAAATGGTATGTAATGGTATGCAAATCAATGGTATGCATACTATTGGTATTACAATGGTATGCATACCATTGGTATGGATACCAATGGTATGCATACTTGAGAATCCCTAAGACAACTACCACTAAAACCCTAAAAATAACCTATAAATAGAGCCCCTCCCTTAGATGATACACAATTTATTTCATGTAAAACTGATGGCTTACTTGATAATCAAGATAGTGTGAGAGAGACAACTTGAAATAGTTGCAATTATCAACAAGTCAATATACACATTGTGTAGGTAATGAAACTATATCATAGATATTAAATTTGGCAATTCATTAGTATGTTTTTCAAGTTTTACATTTTGAATATCACATCATTGATTATCTATAATACTATCATGTAACCACATAAAATTAGTTGATCTACATCGATCTATTTACCGGAGATACATAATTTACCCATTCACATGTGCTAATTTTATATTAGGTTGGAGGAAGAAAAATGTGTAAGGCATTACTTTCTAGATAGAATTTTGGTAGCATTACTTTATATATAGAGTTTTGGTAGCATAGAATTACTGAATAAATGTTATTAATAATTGATGGCTTGAAAAAAAATCACAAATACCCACTACACAATCTCAACAAAAATTTGCATTAATGAGTCTTTCAGTAATCTTTTTATCATTTATGAAGGGTTACACATAAATCAAATGATTTTATATATGTCATGCATAAATAGAGGCAAATATTATGTGTGCCCTATAAAATAACATTGATCTGAAATGTGTGTTCCCATAATCTATTCCTTAATGCCTAATGCAAGTATTTATAATCACTAAATAGAAACAAATCAAGGTATTAATACACATAAAATTCATACACTTTGGAATTCAAACACTTTGAAATTCATATGTTCATAAACATCAAATGTAGAAACAATGAGATTCATAAAAAGTATGCCATTACACACACACACACACACACACACACTCAACATTGTCTAAATTGTACATTTTTTACAAAATGGAAACTTGTGCCCAGTATACAAGTTCCCTAACATTAAAAAAAATCTATATCGTAGCCTAGATACGATATGGAAGTATTTGGTCAATCATTGACCATTTCCACCCTCACCACCCTTAGGAGAATCCTAGAAATCTATCTTTTTTCTCTTGCTCAAGGATGCACCTAGAGAAGTTCTAGGCCTAGGCATGCTTCGACACTTTGGAGACTGCACAAACAATAAACAATTTTATAAGTTTTTTCATCAATGAATTAATAGACATACAAGTCGATACTTTGTAATTTAACCTAGTACAACTAACAAAATATGAAATTTTAAATCGTGAGGGTTTTACCCTCCTCCATGACCCCAATATCTCTGCAATGCCACCTTACATCAATTACAAGGATAAAGTCAATAAAATTAAACAAATATGCACAAAAAAAATTCATGAAATATGAAAAATGATCATCAATGCTTATGTAATCATGAATATCTTAGGCATCGATGGATATTCACCGGTAGATGGAGAATTGGGATGTACAAACTACTCTGAGACAACCTATACTGTGGTAGTCTCTGTCGATGGGGCCGAAAGTGGTGGTGGTGGTGGGTGGTAGACAAGTCGGTTGTGATGGACCCTCACATGATGTACAAGTGATTCCAACACCCTAGGCCTGGATAAAGGAAACCTGGAAGCAATGCCCAGGTGTCTAGGGGGTTCAATACTACTATACCTAGAAAATATATCGTCGGCCTACATACATATGAAAAAAATTGAACTATTAGTACCAAATACTAAAATTAAAAAACATAAACACAAAATTTTTGGGAATTATATGATATTTAAATTTACACATGATACATGTGATGCTGGTGACTTTTCCATCCCAGATGGACAATCCCTGGCATCTCCTAGTTCCAAATCCTGTAGAAACAAGAGAACATATAAAAAATTTGAGGATGTCATAAAATAAATAAATGACTATGTTGAATATATCAAATGTGATACATACATGTGTGTATGTTGCACCCACTAGAAATTATACCTCTATTGTTGCATCAGTGGTGGGGATAGGCACTAATGCATCCATAGGATTAGAGGGTCTGCTTCTGAGATGCAACAACTGCAAAAAAACATACAATAAAATATCTATATAAATACAAAAAATACAAAATAAATATATAACGATGAAGAACAAAAAAAAGGCTTAAGATACTAACCTCCTCCATGAAGTTATGTTGTCCAGTGGGATCTATAGGACCATAGCATGTCTTCTCGCAGCTGGAGCATCTGTGAGATTCACATGGATGGCTACTATGTCCATGTGCCCTCTCCTAAATGTACTCTCATGTTCATTTTGATGCTCCAAACCCCCTATCAATGTCACTGGAATGCACCTCTAGTTATGATAGTGAAACAAATCTATTGTGTTGCACTAGGCTACAAATCAATGAGGAGATGGCTTGTTGTACATGTTTCAATTTCTTTGCAACAAGAGTATGTTGGGTATGGGAGTCAAGCCTTCACCTAGGGTAACGAGGACCTAACTTGAGGTCACAACTAGCCTTCTCTCTATCCTGTGCGGACACTTGACCCACCCCCTGGAATTCACTAATGTTAAAGTAGTTGACATGTTTACCCATAATTTCCTCTGAAAATACAAGGGAATCTCCCTATTATTGCATGGAGGTTTATCAAAAAACATGTAACATCTATCCATTCATTTTTGACTAATCTATGGATGGATGCACCAGTCAATGGATATGTGTTTCATGGTCAATGGTAGTTCTTGTCCATTTCTAGGATCCCTAAAAATAGACAATATTTGTTGTTTTGAAATGCCAAGTTATTTGATTTGGTTTTTGTCCAAACAAGTGCTATAATACTCATACATTCTTACCCTATAGTCATAAATAGATGTCAATTTCCCTTGGGCACTTGCAATGGACTGGACAATCATGTCCAAAGAAGTGGCCAAGGAGACTCTGTTAGGTTCTCTAGTCTCCCTTAACTATTCCTCAAGGTTTCTTAATATCACCAACCCCTCATCAAATTCACTGTTTACATTTAGTGATGGTGATGGTGGTTTGGGGTTTTGATATTCTTGGTTTCCTTGTGAGGGGTTTAAATTTTCTTGGGGTTCCATTGTATTGTGTATGCTACAATTTAACATCCATGGCATGTAAATTAGTTTCCTTTTTTATTTAAAATACTAAATTACAAATGTTTTTCAATTTAGATTATTTGGAGCAATATATTAAATTAGATTGACTAAATTGGATTGAATTTAAGATAAATGTAACATACATGGACACATAGTGGCAGTGGCGGTGGCAATATCCTCTCTTTCTTCCTGCTCTCTTCACACTATGTGCCCAATGAGAAATGTGAGTATGATTTTGTGCACAATATGCACAAAAATTTATCTCAATCGATTTTTAAAAAACAACAGTAAGAACATGCACATGTTCTTAATAGAACACATGTGTTCTTAATAGCATGCATGCACTCCTATTGCTTAACCTATGTGGCAATCCACGTGGAGGTTCGACCATAGTCGAACCTAGAGTTGTAGGAACGTGCATGTGTTATTTCAAGTGCGTGTTATTAATCATTCTATTGCCACTTTTTCAGCCACCAAGTTCTTTCACTCACCCTAAGGAGTTGTCTAAACATTCAACTTTTTGAATTTTTCCACCGGAATTCATCAAAATAAATATTGGTATAGTCATTGTTTTCTATTGTCTAAATTGCATTTTTGAATGCATAAATGGATTTTTCACCCTGAAAAACCCTCAAGGCACTTGAATTATATAGATTCAATCACCCAAATATGGAGTTCCAATAATTTTTTGCAAGATTCCAGGAAAAATTGGTCCGAAAATATACTTGTAAAAACACCAAAAAGTCAAATGTTTAGACTACGTGCATTTGTAATACCTCTTCTTTACATCTAACTCCATATTTTACTTGATCGTAATAATATAAATGCATATTTTTATGCTGAAGGTATTTTTCAAGGTTGCGGTTCTACCCAATTTTTCGTAGGCTAAAAAAATCGTAATTTACTAAGATTGTTTTCAAAACCTGTCAGTTTATTGTCTTCATCCACTTGTCTCATAGTACTTGTGTCCCATCTACAATGCTTGTTTTTTGTCATCTTTCTTTCATATTACAAGGCTTCCTTGGGCTCCTTCTTCCAAAAATTCAATGCACTTGCTAGACTCTTTAGGGTTATTCCCGTTGACCAGGAGCATATGTTCAGATTCGATAGAAACACATGGAAAATTCCTCATTTATGTCACAGTGTTCATCATTTACTGCAGTAAAGGAACTGGAAGGTAAGCACAACTCTGTATAGTCTAATCTTGGAAGTTTATGTTGGGAAGTGGAAGCATAAAACAACAAGATTTAGTCACAAATAAATAAAACCAAAAGAAATCAATCACTCAATGAACACATTGATTTATGTGGAAAAAGCCTTTTAAGGTAAAATCCACGGGGCAGTGATAATTGGTATTCTTATTATTCAAGGGAGAATTACAATAGCTAAATTTGACGCAAACCTATTGGCCCTCAAACTGAGATCCACTCATAGGATCATTCACTATCCCCTTGAGTCGAAGCGACTCCTTTCAATTTCCTGCTGAAATCTGCAATTTACCGATCCACAGGTCCTTCTCGTACCTCGCAATCTCATGAGTTCACGAGTCATGACTCTCGACTCTTCACTTCTAATATTGCGATACTCGAATTGCCGATATGGGTATAGCTCTTCCCCTGTTAGCGCCATCCTTGCGTGACCACCAACTAGGCTAAGTGCTAGCACCTTTCGCTATTCATCACTTCACGATTTCGAGTGTCCAACCTTGGTACCTTCCCTCCACGAAATCCCAAGAAGCGATGTTGACTTTTCTCCTCATGTTCTCGCTACTCACGACTTTGCGAGTTTCAATGTCGAACTCTTGTGCTATTATCTCGCAAATCCCTGAGATGCGAGAGGTCAACAGGGTGTTGAATCCTTCCAATAAGTGACATGTGTCCACCTGCTTATTTCCCTGGGCCCACCTTGAGGTTCTTCCACGTGTCTCTTATGCCCAACTTCGACACTTCGTGACTTCGCTTCCTGAAGTGCTACCTTCGTTCTATCCTGACACCCGAAATGCCAAGATCCTGAACTCCTCGCTACCTCTTATCACAACTCGTGACTTTGAGACTTTCGAGATAGAAGTCTTGACCTCCTATCCTCCAATATGCCGAAATGGTGAAATTTTGACACATCATCAACGCAGGTCCTACAACAGAACTTCCTGCCTTTTCGAAGTTTCGGACTTCGCGAATCCTAATGCTATGCTCTCAGTTCTCTGACTCACGAAACACCGAAATGGTCAACAAAGGTTTGACCTCCATGTCGACAAGTATGCCACCTGTCCACTCTTAGATGGATGGTCCTGATCCTCTTCATGACTTCGCCACTCATGAGGTCGAAGGACTTCCTTTTCTGAACCTTGCTGTTCGAATCCCCGATGAAGAGGATCTCGTGACACATTTCCTTCCAATCGGACGGCTCAAATTCTCTTGCTATTTCGAAACTTTGCACCTCGCGACCTCACGAGTCTTGATGCAAAGTTTTCTACCCTTCAACTCACGAAACCCCAAAATGAGATTTACGTGGGTGATCCAACGACCCTTGTTGGTTTAGATCCTACGGTCTGATTCTCCTGAGATTGCACTTCAAAAAATTATTACCGTAGCTTCCCTTCTCCTCTACAAGATCTGACAGTTCTCGAAACCTCGTGAATTCTCCACAGAGAATTTTGACCGTTCAATTTCCTCCTTGGTGATTTCTGCAAAATGAACACAGTATCCCCTTATGAAACTTGTCCTCCAGCAAACAACGTCGTTGCGCCTCCTTCCGATACTTCAAGGCACTAACCCTCTTGATATTTTCTTCTACAACTTCGAAGATCCTATCCCTCCTAAGCTTGATTGAAAAATATTCAAGTCCTTTGGGGAAAATTCTTGCATGCACTCCTTGCGGCACTTCTTCAAATACACTCCAAGTATTTGAATTCTTAGACTCAGTGCACTCTTTGCAGCAAAAGTCCTTCAATAACTTCGCTCAGGTTATAACTCTGAGACTTCACTCGGCCTACACACTCCTTGCAAGACTCATGTGCTTAACTTGCACTTCTGCGAGAATGAGGACAATGTTATCCCTCCTAAGCTTGCAGAGACAAACTCTAACTTCTGCCAACGCACACCTTGCGGACAATTTCACTGCACTCCTTGTAGGAAAACTCTTGCTCAGACTGAGAAACAATTGAAACTCATTCTTTACTCTCCCTCTCTTCAGATTTCAGACATTCAAAATGAAATCATACATTCACGCATCAAAGAAAATGCATAACCGAGAGTAACAAGCATGAGCATAAAATTCAATCATGCATACACAGAAAGTATTTGAACACCATGAGTCTGAACTAAAGATCTTTGTATTAATCCAGAACCTCTGTACATGGGGTTTTACTCTACACAGCTCTCTGCCTCTGCTCTCCTATGCTCTCTTCTCATCATAATCTTACAACTATACAATGAGGGTGTCTATATCCCATTTCCCTCCTCGCTCTAAACTGTCTAATCTAGGAATTTAAAGCTATCTACTTACATTAACTAACATAAATGCCTCTTACTCCTTCAGACGAGAGTGGGATGCTCAAGGTCTGATTACAATCTATGAGTGTGCCCTGTCTTAATTATCTCATTTAATTTTGGTGTATCCAACTTCAAAACATTTCAAACAATTTATCATGTGCCCCATGCTCGCTTTTTGTTGGCGATGCTCCTGCATCAAAATTACAGGCCTACAATATTCCTCACACTCTCATCCCAAACACCGCACTATGCTACATTGCTCGCTCACACCTCTATGGGTATGCTAGATATATAGGATCTATTATTTGGTTAAACAAACTAGTTACAACCTGATCCACCAGTTACACAAACTGATCATTATAGTGTGCATGCAAGCACATTCCATTTTTAGTTGATACAATGTGCATGCATTCGTATGGGAAATTAGTTGGCATGTTTCAATAATCTCCATATTGACAACAATTTACCTGATATATCATGCCCAAATTAATTCATCACCTTTTATGCAAGCCAAGAGAAGCCAAACACCATTGTAGCTTGTCTAAAAAAATTGGTTTCCTCAACATGTCTACAAAATTCACTTTTGTATGGACCTTTTTCAGAGCCACTCCCCCTTCATCAACAACTTGTCTTACAAAATGGTTTTTATTAGAAATATGATTTGTATTACTATGATAAGTTGGATTTCTAGTCAAATGAATAGCACTTTGACTATCACATAATAATTTCACCTTGTCCTACATCCTTCCAAACTCACCCAACAAACCTTTTAACCAAATTGTCTCCTTACATGCATGTTAGGTAGCCATATATTCTTCCTTAGTAGTGGATAAACCAACTATGTTTTTAAGCTTTGACATCCCACTAAAAGGTCCTCCTACAAGAGTAAATACATAACCTTAAGTGGATCTCCTTTTTTCCAAGTCACCTGCAAATTTTGAATCGACATAACTGGAAATTGAATCATTGGAACCATCATATGTGATAAAATAATTACTTGTTCCCCTAAGATATCAAAGCACCCATTTCATTGCTTCCTAATGCTCTTTACCTAGATTTTCCATGTATCTACTAACAACACCAATTGCATGTGAAATATATGTTCTAGTACTCACCATCGCTTACATCAAACTCCCTATTGCATTAGCATATGGTACAAGAGACATATAATCCTTTTCTTCATCATTACTAGGACATAAAATTGAAGAAAAATTGAAATGGGAAGCCAAAGGGGTGTGTACGGGTTTTACATTATTCATACTAAATCTCATAAGTATTTTCTCCACATACTTTTGTTGTGATAACCACATATTACCATTTTTCATGTCTCTGTGTATCTACATGCCCATGATTTTTTTTGTTTCTCCTAGATCATTCATATCAAATGTCCTATCCAACTTCTCCTTTAACATGTTGATTTTGACCATGCTTTTTCTTGCAACAAGCATATCATCAACATATAACACCAAAATAATGAATATGCAATTTTTCAACTTTTTAAAGTAAACACAATGATCATATTCACTTCTTGTAAAATTTTGTCTCACCATGAAGGAATCAAGATTCTTATACTATTTTCTGGGATACTGCCTCAAGCCATACAATAACTTATTGAGTTTGCAAACAAACCTCTTATTGTGATCCTGAACAAACCCTTTTTGGTTGCTCCATATATATATCCTCATCCAAATCTCCATGTAGAAATGTTGTTTTAACATATAGCTTCTCTAATTGAAGATCAAGTAAATAAAATAGTGCTAACACAAAACAAATTCAAGCAAGCTTCAAAACTGGTGAAAATATTTCATGAAAATCAATACCTTCCTTTTGAGAATACCCTTTTTCTACTAGTCTTTCTTTATACCTTTCAACTTTAACATCAACATCCTTTTTCATTTTGTAGACCCACTTGCAACTGAAAACATTCCTATCCTTTGGAGGTTCTACCAAGTCCCATGTTTTATTCCTCTCTAAGGCATCCATTTCTTCTTTCATAGCTTATTTCTATTTAACGCTTTCAGATACCTTCATTGCTTCCTGATAACAACTAGGTTACCCATCATTAGAAACCAAATCCCTATATGAAACATAATCCACATACCTTGTAGGAGTATTCCTGACTTGTGTAGATATCCTTAGAGATGGTTGAGGCATATCCACAGTTTCCTAGATATTTTCTACTTCTTCATCTTCTTATTCTTCTATAACTTCTTCATGCTCCTCATTTTCTGAAGATGGTTGAGTCTCCAAATGAATTTGTTGAACTTGTGGTACATGTTCTTGTCTCACTACCAAGTCTAATTGTATGAGTGAGGATTCATAAAATACTACATATTTTTTTATGATGAGTTTGTGGGCAGTACGATCCCACAATCTGTACCCCTTAACTCCATCACCATAACCAACAAAGACATTTTTATTTGATATAGTTTCTAGCTTAGAACATTGATATTTATAAATAAGAGCATAGGCGTCACAACCAAATATTCTTATATTTGAATAAGCACACAAATGACCTTTCCATACTTCTTATGGAATATTACAGTTTATTGCAGTTGATGGTGACCGATTTATCAGATAGCATGTTGTAACAATTGCTTCTTCCCACAACTCTTGCTACAACTTGGCATTATTGAGCATGCTCCTTTCTCTATCTAGAATAGTCTTATTCATGCATTCAACAACACCATTTTGTTGACGAGTATAAATCATGGTATTATGTCTTTCGATCCCATCTTCCTTGCAATAGTTTTCAAATTCCATAGATGTGAACTCACCTCCATTATTTGTTATTAAACACTTGATTGACCTGTTAGTGCTCTTTTCAAACAAATCTCTAAAGTACTTAAAAGTATTAAATACATCATCTTTTCTTTTAAGTAAATATATCCACACCATTCTAGAGTAATCATCTATAAATTTCACAAAATATGACGATCCTCCAAAATAAACTATAGGGGATGGTCCCCAAATGTCTGAATGAATGTAATCAAGGATAACTTTTCTTTTATGTCTTCCTGTTTTAAAATTTTGTCTACATTGTTTTCCAAAAACACAATACTTGCAGAAAGTCAAATTCATAAACTTTAAACTTGTAAGTGAATTATGATCAACGAGTACCTTAATCACTTTATTTCTCATATAACCCAAACATTGATGCCATAAACGAGTAGAGTCACTTGCACCTTCAGATTCTACCACTTCTTGATTTATTTCATTCCTTCCTTCAGCTGATAAAGGTTCTTGATCCTCTTTTCCTTCATGACTACTAATATGCCTTTGGAAACCCTCAATACTCCACCTTGAGTTGCACACTTATAACCAAAAAAATATAGAACTCCCAAAGATATTAAGTTCTTTATAAGTTCGGGTACATGCCTCACATCTATTAATTTTCTTACAGTACCATCATAAATTTTAATCTGGATGCTACCAACCCCAACAATTTTACAATAAAAATCATTTCCCATAAAAACAACACCATCATCAATAGATTGGTAAGTTAAGAACCAATTTCTATGAAGACATATGTGGTTGGACACACCAAAATCTAACAACCAATGTTGATGTTGATGTGAAACATCACAAGTAGATAATACCTCATCAACCATACCTAAACTTGAACCTTAACTTGCTTCAGATGAATTAGTTTTATTTTCTTCCTTTGTGGAGTTATTTTTGGATGCTTTTTGTCTTTTCCAGCAATCCTTCTTGAGATGCCCATATTTTCCATAGAACCAACATTTTTTCTTACCCTTTTTGCTTATTGACTTAGATCTTGATGTACCTCTCTGATCTTTCCCTCTTTCTATAGATCGACCTCTAACCACCATTGCTTATGTTGTTGAGGTTTCTTTACTAGATATTTTCTCCATTTCCTCAGCCAATAGAGCTCCCACAACAATATCATAATCAATGGTATATTTTGTGCTAAACCAAATAGATGTGACCAGATGATCCCAAGATTCAAGTAATGAAAACAGTAACATGACTGCTGATCTGGATTATTTTCGGCATGAAATGAGAGAAAATATATAATAAATAAATGCACAGAGATATCGTGGATATCCAATAATGTAACATAAATGTATCAGAGGTGAAACCATAAACACAAAGATACTATAATAAACGATTTCTATTAATGAAAGAAATGTACAGAGACTGTAAAAATACAGAGTGAAAGACTTGCTAGAATGGTGGCAACTTATCTTTGAGAAGAGATGTGATGGATACTCGCATTTCCAAGAATATGATCTCTTACAATGAGGCTCTAAGGGCCTTTTTAACATAAGTAAAATCCAAAACATTAACCCCGGAAGATGAAAATCCAAAAGGTTTGCGGGCCCCAATGGGGGTAATTGATATGTCAACTTCCCAGGGGCATAACTTTTGCATACGATCTTTGTTTGGGGCGCTCGATACACCGTTAGAAACATCTATCCAAGGAATATAACTTTTGTGTGAGAAACATGAAATTTGTTCCATGTTTCTCCCCATTTCCCAAAAAAATGACGTTTATGGCCTCAAAATGGCTCTGGAAGTTTAAAACCCGGAAAACTGCTAAAAATAGTAAATTACCAAAATTGACAGAAAATTGTTTTGAGCTAGTTGGAAAAGGTGGGTGGCCACTGATATCCACCTGGATCAATCCTCCCTCCTTAGGAAGCAATGGTCTCCATTGTGTTCAGTTCCTGGGGGAGAGGGGAAAGTTACTGATGGATCTAAATCTTGGTGAGTTGCTTGCCTTGCTGGAGACGTCGCGTTGCTCAATTTATGGAAGGTTGTTACGAACTTGTTGCTGGCAAGGTTGAATCTGTTCAACCAGTCAGGCTAACTGAGATGACTGTGTGTAGAAGGAATTTTTGTGCTTTGCTGCAATCTTGTCAATTTGTTGTTGTTGGATAAAAGGTGTTTGGGCTGAGGCTGTAGTGGTTGCAGTATCCTTCTGTTCCCCTTTTGAACAGATTGTGAAGAAGCTGAATTTGGTAGTATGAGATACTACCTTGGAACACTTTTTAGGTGGGACAATAGTTGGAATTACCTCTAGTATTCTGTAGAGATGAACCCCCAAAGTAACAATGACACTACGGGGATGAGACTCATAAATAGCATGGCTCTTCCACATATATCGTTGTCCTTAGAGAACATCATAGACATCTAGTGGGGAAACATCACATAATACCTCATCCCTGAAGGGATGGATGTCGTATGACAATCGACACTACTAGATGACATGGAGATCTTGTCCTTGGTGAAGCCACCTAATGTTGTGTGGTTGGGGGTGTGGTGTTGTCGACAATCTCAATTGTTTGACGACCTCTTTTGAGATGAGGTTCTTATGGCTTCTACTATCAACAATAAAATGCAGTGGGGTCCCCTTCACCCACATCTATTAATGAAAAAGGTTCTCTCCCTCTTTGGTATCTATTGGTTCTTCTAGTTGAATTGTTGTGGTCGCAATAATAGCAGTGGGGTCTGCGTCGATGATCTGTCTTTTACCAGTATTTTCATAATCAAATTCTGAATCAGGGTTTGTCTCCTTGTCTTTGATCTCAGCCACCAATGACTGTTTTGAGCGACATTCATTAGTGTTGTGCTGTGACATTCCCCAAAAATAATATTTTATTTTTGTGTGTTGGAAATTTATTTCCATTTTTGACAAATTCAAATCTGGAAAAAAATTTCCATTTATGGAAATTTCGAATTTAATAATTGTATTTAATTATTGTGACTGTTGGGCAGAGATATGTTTGGACTCAACTAACTATTTGACTATGACACTTGTATCACAATAGAATATTTATATTAACTGC
>CBVK0101536299.1:0-10382 GCA_900067695.1 Picea abies | reverse complement strand
AATAAGTTGGAACTGCCTCTAGGCTGATGATTACAAGTGGAAAATCAGAGATTTGGCCACTGGCAGCCCCTGAAAATTAGGGATTAAGAAAGTTACAAAAATCCCCAAAGGAGGGAAAATACCTGGGCAAAAGAAATGGATAAATAGCATATGCAAGGAGGCGGGACGCTACTAAGTATGTTGGGAAAGGATTTCAGAGATCTCTTGCTATTATGAACATTGTGGATTGAGTGTGAGGCAAGAGGAGATTGTTGAAACAAGATTGCCTTGCTGTTATGAGCACTATTAAGTAAGTGTGAGGCAAGAGGATAACTGTTGGAATTGAAGGACATTGCTGAGGAGGATTTTTCAAGTTCTCCGTCATGGATTCATGGTCAGGCTAGGGGATGAATCGGGGAAGTGACTTTGGCTGCCCGATTCTATGGTTGGGAAGAACGTGGTTGTTCCCTTTGTATTCTCGCGGATTGGATTCAGATATGTTGATATACCCCTCTTGATTATGAATTGATATGTTTATATTTCGATGTCTTATTAAATACAAACTAGAATGATGTCCACTCTCTGTCCGAATGATTTTTTTTGATGCATTGTATCGATTAAATTGGAACTGTAACATTTTCCATTTTTGTTTGTTGTGTGGAATATATGTGAATAAAATCTATAATTATATTTCTATAAGTAAGTATGGAAAGGAGGAGATTAACGACAATGATGCAGATCCTCTGTATAGATAAATCCCCAGGAAACCAAATTTAGATCCCTCGGAACATCATTTATAATGACCAATCCCTGATGGAATGATATTCTTGATCATGTATTTACATAGATGCCCGGATCTAGTATTGTTGACATTTAATGCATTGATTAAAAGAGGCTCTAAGTGATTATTATAGAATTTACCTTACATAGTATATTTATCCTTTGTGCCCCTCTGTGCATGTAAAATTCCTAATTCCTTAGGCTTTCAAAATTCTGTGAAGTAAAAGTATATTGTATCCTCCTACACCTTCAGTTCTCCCAGAAAATGAAAATCAAAGGATAAAGAGTAGGGAGTGATGGAAATAGCGTGAAGAGTTAAAGTAGAAGTAGAGTACCCTCTTCTTTTGCATTTTGATTGAATGATTTCCTTAATTATTTTCAACAGGAAAACTTAGTCCAACCTTCTTTTCGCCCTTCGGAGGTTTGTGTGTATTTATGTATGGATTCTGAAATCGCGAAGTTCCGAACCCCTGAAACCCTGAAGCTTCCACTTTTGTCATTTCAGAAGTTGGTTACATAAGAGGTTTGGGGAACTTGAAATCACAAAGTTCCAAACCCCGAAGCCCCGAAATGCGGGTCCCACTTTCCTATCTTTTTCGCAATTCAGAAGTTGTTGCATGTTGAATGTTGACTTTTGAAACTCCAAAAATCGAAATCCTGAAATCCCAAAGTGTTAATTCCACACCCTTTCACTTTTTGGAATTCGGGAATTGTTGTGTTATGTTGTTTGACATTTGATACCCCAAAAACCCGAATCTCGAAATTTCGAAGTGTTATTTCCACATCCTTTCACTTTTCAGAATTCGGGAGTTGTTGTGTATTGTGTTTTGGTATTTGAAAACCCAAAACCCTGGATCCCAAAATCCCGAAGTGTTGGTCCCACATCCCTTCACTGTTTTGGAATCTCGAGAGCGGTTGTGTGTTGTTGTTAGTTCCACCGAACCACCGAAATCTCAAAATGTTAGTTCCACATTCCTTTTTGCAATTTTAGGATTTGTTTGTGTTTGATGTTTTGGCTTTTGAAGTCGCGGGATTCCAAACTCCGAAATCCTGAAATGCTGGGCATTTCCCTTTCGCATTTCGGAAGTTGTGTTTCTGTTGATGTTTGGCTTCTATGTTCGCGAATTTTCAAACTCCAAAATCTTGAAATGTTGGTCGCTTTTTGTGATAATGGGAGTTGTTGTGTGTTAATGTTAGCCATTGTATTCGTGAAATCCTGAACTCTGAAATACCGAAATGTTGGTCACCTTTCGCGAATTTGAGAATTGTTGTGCATTGATATTAACTGTTGTACTTGTGAAATCCCGAACTCTGAAATCCTGACATGCTGGTCACTTCTTGCGTTTTCGGGAGTTGTTGTGTGTTGATTGGAGAATCTTCCTCCCAATTAGAGGTATGGAAGTAATAGACCTATTTTTAATTCGCTCGTACAGTTGAATCCATGCTAGTGTTATAAACATCATAAAATAAGAAAATATGGTAATTTTTACAAGACTTTAAATGAAATTGAAGGGAGGAGTATACATTTGTTGTATCATTGAGAAGGAAGTTTTAAGTTGCATAGTAAATACAATCAACGACAGTAAGGTCTCCAACAAACTTTCAAACTCAATCTTTATAACAGAAGAATTAATTGCTTAAATCTCAAAACTATGCAAGGATAATTGTACAAATAATTTTATTTTTTTTAATGGTGATTTTTGAGGTACATTACATGTGCCAGAGGCTTTTTTGGAAATCACACCATTTTCCAATGTCCTTCTTCGCCTTTCCGTGACCCTTATTTTCCTATGTCTTGGACTAGTTTTCAAGAGACAATTTGTTAGGGTCATCTTTATGATACTTTAGTTGTTGTGGAATTGCAGACCCGAACTGTCGTTTGTTCTGGTGCTTAAATTTCTGCTCGATTTTAACAGCATATTGATAAGAAAAACCGAGTGATGAAATGTCCAAAAAATCCATTTCAGTTTGGATGTATTTTTGTAGAGCCCCACAGTATTTCAGAACTAAATGTCACTCAAAGTCTTTGATACCTAGCTTGGTGCACAAGGTATGGAAGGTATTGGTGAAATCCAGAACTACTTGTCCCCTCTCTTGCCGCAGTGTTGTCCATCTCATGTACTAGTCCTCATAGTTGCCAACAGGGTAATACTGTTCCTTTACCGCATCCACAAAAAAATCCCAACTGGGCTCAGCCCCATATATTCCAGACTCCTCTATGGAACTTTGATCCCAATAAGTTTCCCACCAATGTTTGACATGAGGGAGAGTTTTAAGGAGTGCGAAGGTGATCTTTTCTCTGTCAAAAAAATTGTGAACGGAGAAATAACCTTCTAGCATATTTAACCATTTGTCTAGGGCTTCTGCATCTATCTGTTTTTCAAATACAGGAATATCAAAATTAACGTGTACCTTAAAAGGTGAGGTGCTTCCAAAGTGGTCGCTTGATGAATATGTGCTTGTTGCTATTGGCAGGAATTGAAGAATGTGGGAAAAATTCTCCATCATTTCGTCCCTATGTCACGTGAGAGATTGCTCAAGCAACAAATTGATAGAATCGTTTTCTCCGTCGTTTTTATTTTCTTCTACCATTGAGGGTTTCTTGGGTGTGCGAGAGCGACTGTCTTCAAGAAATACAAACTCGAGACCCAACTTGCTATACTCAAACCTCGTCGAGGACATGCACTGAAAAAATGATCAAGAGCAACCTGCTCTAATACCATTGATCTGGATTATTTTTGGCATGAAATGAGAGAAGAGATATAATAAATAAATGCACAAAGATATTGTGGATATCCAATAATGTAACATAAATGTATTAGAGATGCAACCATAAACACAGATATACAGTAATACACGACTTCTATTAATGAAAGAAATGTACAAAGACTGTAAAAATACAGAGTGAAAGACTCTCTAGAATGGTGGCAACTTATCTCTAAGAAGAGATGTGACGACTATTCGCATTCATAAGAAGATGATTTTTTACAATGAGGCTCTAAGGGCATTTTTAACATAAGGAAAATCCAAAAACCTAACCCTGGAAGATGAAAATCCAAAAGGTTTGCGAGCCTCGATGGGGGTAGTTGATACGTCAACTTCCCAGGGGCGTAACTTTTGGATACAGTCTTTGTTTGGGGTGCTCGATATACTGTTAGAAAGATCTATCCGAGGACTAAAAATTTTGTGTGAGAAACATTGAACTTAGTTCCATGTTGCTCCCAATTTTCCCAAAAAGCATCGTTTAGGGCCTCAAAACGACTCCGGAAGTTCAGGACCTGAAAAACTACTAAAATCAGTAAATTACCAAAATTGCTAGAAAATTGTTTTGAGCTAGTTGGGAAAGGTGGGTGGCCATTGATATCCACCTGGATCAAATTCTTTGTCCACATCTTCATATTTTACATCCATACTAGTTAATTAACAAATTAGGGTATTGAAAATATTTAAATGATCAACAATTTTTGTGCATTATTTCATATGTAAGCTATATAGTTGCCAGACATAGATGGATGGTACTAAGAGATCTTGCATCCAAATCTTTCCATTCCTCATATTTCGTGCTTATCGGTTTCTTTGTCTTTCTCACCAACACCTTTTGCAATTCTTGTTGCATAAGAAGATCCCGCATCTTGAGCTTCCATAGCTCAAAAATGTTCTTGTCATTGAATTTCTCCACCTCAAACTTTGAACTATGTACCTTTTCAATTTGCACAAATTCCCAAAACATGACTTTCCAACATGATCACTCCACAGGTATCATGCCCTTTTTGTGACTAATGTGCCCTCTATATGGGCTGGGGTGCATTATTCTCTTCAATGTTTTTTGACTAACAGGCCCTATGTATGGGTTGGGGGGCGTTAGTTCCATCAATGTTTCTGCAACTGACATGACTTGTGTATGGATTGGGGAGCATTAATCACTAAAATTTTTTATTTCATAAGTCCGGGACAAACTAATTCTCCTATAACTGAGCTTAGGGTGAGTTAGGGAATAAACTGACATCCACTGCTCTGAATTCTCCTTCTTTCCTATGTCTTCAGCAACTTCAATGAAAAAATTAGGCTTGAATATCTATTTTCTCCACAAACTGAAACTCTGATACCACTTGTTTGGTAGAGAAAGCATAACACAACAAGATTCAGTGGAAAATAAATAAAACCAACAACAATCAATCACACAATGAACACAGTGATTTACATGGAAAAAGCCTTTTAACGGAAAAAACCATGGGGAAATGATAATCGGTATTCTTATTATTCAAGGGAGAATTACAGCAGCTGAATTATAGGCTTACAATCGTCCTCACACTCTCATCCCACACACTACACTACACTACATTGCTTACTAGCACCTCTATGGATATGCTAGATATATAGGATATGTTAGACTGTTAAACAAACTAGTTACAACCTGATCCACTAGTGTGAGATCGGTCAGTGGAAAATAAATAAAACCAACAACAATCAATCACACAATGAACACAGTGATTTACATGGAAAAAGCCTTTTAACGGAAAAAACCATGGGGAAATGATAATCGGTATTCTTATTATTCAAGGGAGAATTACAGCAGCTGAATTATAGGCTTACAATCGTCCTCACACTCTCATCCCACACACTACACTACACTACATTGCTTACTAGCACCTCTATGGATATGCTAGATATATAGGATATGTTAGACTGTTAAACAAACTAGTTACAACCTGATCCACTAGTTACACAAATTGATCATTGTAGTGTGCATGCATACACATTTCATTTTTAGTTAATACAATGTCCATGCATCCACATTGGAAATTAGTTATCATGTTTCAACAATTTAAACGGGACTATGACAATGTTTTCTCGATGGGAAAATTAATTCTATGAATCAGTATCAATTAATTACAGCTCAAGATATTGGAAATACTCGCTATGATATAGGAAGGTAGGGGCATGAGATTAAGGAAATTAGAAATCAAGAGAAGGTTGATGTCTATAATAAATGAAGTTAGGAGTAGGAAGATGAAACCATCGATCGAAACCTACAACTTTTAAACCAATAGAGAACATTCTAACTAAAGAATGTCATTGGCATGGAGCGAAGGCCTTTTCTATCTAAGAAATTGAAATGGAGCATCAAGTTTCTACATTGTCAAGTTTTCACAACCTGTTAGAAATCCTATTCTATGACAGGCTCCCTGCCTAAAACTATGCAAATTAGCAAGGTTTCACATACTATGATACGACAGTTTTCTCCAAAAATTTGCACATTTGTAAGGTTTTAAGTAACCAACTTGTGATGACAATGTTCCGAGCAAGATTTATGACAGGTGTATAATTTTTGTGTAAATTTTTCGTTCTATTCTTGTATAAGGAAAATTGAACGTTGCATTTTCCTTGTTTATTTTATCGTCTTGTCCTTGTATCTCAGCATCATCTTGACCAGATTTATTTGAGGTAGGTTTCTCCTGAGTTACATTAAGGAGAAAGAGAATCAGTATTTGTCATATTTATATATGATGGTGTTAATGAATTGGATTTACATTACATTGAACATGTAGATATACGAAGAGAGAGTTGTCAATATATGGAATTCATGAGTTAAGTTAGAGTGGAAAATTTCTATCAAGTAGTTATCATTAGAATTTTAAGAATTGGGAAAAAAAATAAAGGACTTTATCACTATGCAAACAATATTGCAAAAAACTTCAATTATGGTAAATTTTTACTCCGGTATGAAATTACTAATTTTTTATTAAAATTATGATTCAAAGTAAGATCATTTTAATACAAAATTAATTTAATTAAATTTAAAAATGACAAATGCAATATATATTTATATAATTAGAAGTTTTTATTAGAATATAAACTATTTCATGCATTATTAGAGAGGCCTAAGACAATCCACTATTCACCATAGGTTTTGAAAGTCATGAAGTTCATCTTTCCTAAGGGAAATCAGGCCAGCCTTCCAAAATAAATTGTATCATTCCATAACTTATCAAACAGGGGATAACACATTGTTCTAAAAGTAGTAAACAATGATATATCTAGAAAACAAAAATTTCATAATAGGTATCAAATAAATCTAAAGTAAGAATAAGAAAAGGAAGTGAAGATCTCAGATGTCAAGGGGCGGGGGGCCTGGGAGGTCCCAGTAGCAACTCTCACAATTAGGTGAATCTAAAAGGGGTCAACTTTTGAGGAGCCCTCCAAAGTCACTTGAATGATGCCTCCATTTTTCTTGACCAGTGTGAGCAACAACCTATTTTTCTTTTCTAGGGATTGAATTCACTGAAAAAACTCCTTGTAGTCTTTCTCCTTGGAAAGCATTGCTTAGGAAAACAGAGTTTTGGTGTGTCAATAGAGTTCCACAGTGTGGTGGAATTTCATATCCCTATTCTTATTGGTTCCCATGTCTGGAACGAGATCCCCACCTACTAGTCAATGTCTTCATCCTCCTGATAAACCCTGATTACTTTTACATCTCCCTCAACATGATGAATAGAAGACTAAGTAGAAGGGGAGACCTAATTTTTGCACCAATATGCCACTTCTTCAACTGCAATGGCGACACAAATTTTGTGGAAAAGTACATGCTTCATATAAGAAACTCGTGAAGCCATAATAGAGCCTAGTAAAACCACAATCCAATCACCTAAAAGATCCAAACCAATATCATTAACCATTATAGAAATGATCTGCATAGCCATACTTACCCTTTCATCTGCGCTCTTAAGGATCTGAGTTTTCAGTATGATCACTTGAGTGGAGGATGTTTCAATGAATGGAAACTTAACGCTACCCAAGATTGTTTCCATCATATATGTACCTTTCCACCACCTTCGTCACTTCCTCTGAAACTAAACTATCCAAACCATGATCACATTCACTTGGGTAAGTATAGGGGAAGTCCCAAGATTGTTTCCATCATATATGTACCTTTCCACCACCTTCGTCACTTCCTCTGAAACTAAACTATCCAAACCATGATCACATTCACTTGGGTAAGTATAGGGGAAGTATAGTGTGTGTTCCATGGCACCGCCTCTATCCTCTCTCTCCTTTCTAGTTGTCCACCGATCTAAGGAGCCATAGTCTGAATGGGATACTTTTTGGCAATGAAGCCTCTGAGATTAGTTGAAGAGGTCAGACCAATTTGAATTGACCAAGGATTTTGGATTAGAGAGACAATATGCAACCTTGTTGGTGTCTCTCTTGACATGTGAGGGGATGAGAGAAGCGATTTCCTATATAGCAGATTGAATAATTTCAAGACTTGATTCTAGGTGCCAATTCCATGAGACTTTACTTAGTGGGGACCTGTTTTATTGTCGGATAAACATGTTGATGATTATATGGGAGTCCCCTTTAGCAATGAGCTTGGATTAATTGTGCAGTTTGGCAATTTCCAGACCATGAAGAAGAACCTATATTTTTTTTGTTGGTGGTGGTGATTCCTTTGTTGCCCATATATATCCATGAAATATTTCCCTTGTGTCTCAGAAAAATATGCCATATCTCACTAGGCTTGGATTTCCCTTCAGAGCTCCATCAAAATTAATCTTGGCAAATTCTGGAGGGGGAGGGGAAAAAGAAAGAGGGAAATAATCTTTATGGGGCGGAGGGGGGCGATTTTAATGGATGATGAGAGGCTGAGATCCCAACTAGAAAGAACGATATGTTCCCTATTGTTTTATTTGAGATCCTCCTTGGTCCATGGTCCATTGAGAAAATTGAATCAATCCAAGGATGCCCCTTCTCACTCTTGTACATATGGAAGGGTTTGATTTCTCTTCATATTTAAAAATACACATGTTCCTCTATTTCCAAGTTTCCCAGAGGACAAATCCTGGGAAAAGTTTCAAAATGTGATTGAGAATAAGGTTTTAGAAGCCTTGTGAATGCCAAGAGGACATGGTGAAATTTAAAAAATCAGAGTGAAGTTCATCTTGATGGAATGAAATGGCTCCTTGGTCCTAAATATGTTCACAAAAGGAGAAGAAATTAAGGAGGTTCTCTATGGATTCCCCTACTTGTTTGCACATGACATAGAGACTAGGGACTTCAAAACCTCTATGAAACAATTGATCCTAGGTCAATATTTTCCCATTGGATATAATTCACAAAAGGGTGGCAACTTTGGGCCAAAGATTCACTTGCCAAATTTTATCCCAAATGTCATCATTGGGGGCTAATGCATGTCTAGATGCTAGAGAATAGGCTTATTTGAGATTGAAGTTACCTCCAAGCTTATAGACCCATCTTAGTTTCTCTATTTTAGTTGAGTATTTGATCCATCAATTGAGAATCTCTACTTTCAAGTAAGAGATCTTAGAACAGTCTTGAAGAGGAATATGATCTAGACGGATGGACCAAATCTGCCAGTCTAAGGAGTCGAGGCATGAGTTCAAGTAGTGGTGACCTTTACTCTCATGACCTTATTTGAGGATGCCTTTGATAACCATTAAGCTGGGGTTGTTTTGAATTCTAAGAAACTACTTTCAAGAGTATTCCCAATAAAAGGTATACTTTCCATCTTAGATTTCCCAAAAACTATGATTTTGAACTAGAGATTTGTTTTTCCATCCTACATTAACAAAGTTACCAACTTAACAAGAACTTTTAAGAGTTCTCATTTTTTTAGAAGACAGATTTATTGGCTATTTTTACCCCCATTTCAAAAATTTGTGCTATTGGTAGCACCCTTTTTTTTCAGAATTAAAATTACAATCAACCCCAATCATCCCTTTAATTTGGACAAGTAGAGAGTGTTCCATGCAACCAAAGCCCATTTTCTAACTGAGTTGGTTCCCTTCCACAAGTAATTTCATTGAATGGATTTAATGGATTAGAGAATTCACTTAAGAGTAGCTAGAGAAGAGAAAATATATATAGGTATAGCTTGGAGAACATATTTTAGAAGGATAAGGTGACCATCAATATTCAAAGATCAAAAGGTCCAACTGGAGATACTTTTTCTAGGTCGGTATATGATATATTCCCATGAGACATTGTGAGCAACAGAGTCAAGGAGAGGATATTTGAGGTATTTGGATGGAAAGGAGATCTAAGAGAAGATCAGGATGCATGACACATGAAATTAAACAAGAAGAGGGGTGTTGAAGAAGAAAAGTTAGGATTTGAGGTGATTGATGGAGGTGACAGAAGCATCCATGAAATCATCCAAGTCTTTTTTGAAGGCTATATATTCTCGAGCTAACGGAGCTCCCATTAACATAGTATCATTTACAAATTTATTGTGATAGAAGGGGAATAAAAATTATCCAAGTTGACACCTTGAAGATGATGTGAATGGACAACCAATTTGAGATTTATTCCAAGACCTTCAACCATTAGAATGAATATCAAGGGAGAGAGAGGATATCCTTGGTGAATACCCCTTGAGGGTCGAAAGGTATATGAGGGGGAGCCATTGATTAGAATAGAGAAATAGGCTAAGGAAATGAGCACAAGAATCTAGTTGACGCGGAGAGGGTGAAATTTGAAGGCCAAGAGGATTTCTTGAATATATTGAAAGCTTAGTTTATCAAAATACTTTGACATGTGATTAGTGATGGAATGGATGGTGGTTGAATGGCTTGGGTAAGGCTATGAGAGTAGGGATTTAAAAA
>CBVK0101536232.1:0-10915 GCA_900067695.1 Picea abies | reverse complement strand
CCTAGAGGGAGTAGCCTCTAAAAGTCCACCTGGGAGTGCCATGTGTGACAAATCTTTTACTACTATGGTGGTTTTGTACCACTAGCAGAGACTGCGTGTCTCTGGACAGTAGTTGTGTACTACTATGGAAAGATACCTCCTTAGCTAAGAGGGAGTGTTGATGTTTCAACATCAGGCATAACTTCTTCTACATTGGGTTGCAGACCAAGGGAGATAGGATACATTTATCACAAAGGTACACTTGTGATAAATGGGCCCAGACGTAGTCCTTCCTTGATCATGACAAGGAATAATATGGACTCGAGGTGCTTGAAGTTCTTTCCACATGTTAGTTAGCATCAAGCCGACATTCACTCATAGGTGTGTGCATGTGGTGAAAGATTCTGATGTGGTCCTTGTCCTAGTCATGGTGATTTGACAAGGAATGATAAAGACTCAAGATGCTATATGCTATTACATGTGGACCCAAAGTGAGCCTAATCTTAGAGAGAGTTAAATTGGCTAAGAGGGAGAATAGCAGAAGGAGTTTCTCCTCGGTTCAGGTGGGAGAGAGATGTCTCCCAAAACTGATAGACAAGTGTCATGAGTCTAGGGTGAAGTTTGTATACTTCAAAGACAAGAGTGGTATGTTGCAGAATGTCTCCCTCATTGAGAGGGAGTGTTGATGTTTGGACAACATCGGGAAGACATTCCCTAAAGATAATAATTAATAATATAATTATTAATTGATTATTAATTATAGTTTATAATAAGTAAACAACAATAACAAATAGTTATTGATTATTCAAGGGACGCATCCTTTCATGGATGGTCACCTTATGTTACCTATATATGGAACTCTCATCATTGTAATAATACATCGATTATATCTTATATGATGTAAAACTAACATCATCAACCCCCGATGAGATTATCATTTGTGCCCCGTCCCCTGCTTACTCCCAATTGTAGATTTCACCTCCAAGATTCCATTCCTTTGATTGCTCATTTGGGCATTAACCTCCTCGCACTCTATCTTTCCAGCTACTTGATGGTTCAATGGTCCAGTTGATTGTACTAGATACTAGACACGTGTGAGTTGTATCAATGCTCATGAGGGTGTTTCCCTTTAGGTAGCTCCCCACATGTTCTGATCACAACATTTGTTTCGAAAGATATTGCTCTAATTGTTGTGATTTGGATGATGGTCCATTGGATTTCCTCTTCTTCCTAAGTGTCAGTGGACTTCCCCCTATCAACACTAACACCTTCATTCTAGGGGTTAGTCTTACTACATTGTGTGCCTTGGTCCCATTTTCCTCATCAATAGGTTACCTCATAGCAAGTTGAGAGTCATCATTGCTTTCAGTCTTTGGCAGGATCTCACATGCTCATCTCCAGTTCATTCTCATACTGTTGAGATTTGTACATGTTTTTCAGTGACTAAACATCAATTTTAATTCCTTGGATTTCACAAGCTTTATCTAGTAGTTACTAGAGCTAGAAGGTTCGGCTTTCCTTCCAGCAACTCGCTCCAAATCTTGGAGCCCATTCCTGTCAACAAGGCTCCTCTGGTTGTTTCTTCCCCTCCCCCACCCCCCAGGGCACATTAGTGCTTATGTATTCAAATTAGTTGCAATCTTCACTATGCTTCTCTATTGGTCCTGACCTCTTGATTCCAAGTTTGTACATAGAACTATTGATATTGTTGTATTATAATCTAGTGCCCCTTCGCCATGATCACATCTTGTATTATATTGTGACAGCATTTTGACTAATTAGCCTAGCCCATTTATCCCATGATCCATCATTGTATCATTATTTAAAGATATTTCAACTAGCATGGGTACATGAACCTCATCCCTATTAAGATCATGTACCACACCTCACCTCTTTGGTTTGTTGTTGACAAGTAGTACTCCTTCACCTTTCTATGGGCAGTCCTCCTCCTTTGGACACTCCAATCCCTCCTTGGTCCTTCCTTTTCTTGGGTAAAGAAACTATGTATTTCAATCATACAATTTGCTCCCAACCTTACACATCAAGGGGCAATTTGTTATCACCTTAAAATTGCTCACATGTGCCATTTCTAGCAGTTATATTTCAATACATCACTATTGGCATGCATAACCCTCATTTACAGCTCCATTCCACCATTATATGACCTCAAACTTCCCAAAATCAGCCTATTCAACCGTTGAAGTTGACTAAAATTGGTCAATACAAATAATGGTCCATTATGTGTGGGCTGACAGAGCAGAAAACCCTAAAAAACTTCTTTGACCTTTTAAATCATCAATTTTAACTATTTTCAACCCCCATCAATACACCCAAACTATAGTGATAGGATGTTAGTTACATGTGAACCATATCAAACTCTAATTGTTATTTTTAACTATGATCTAGTCATCTTTAACCACTATGAGAAAGACCATATCAAGGGGGTTATCCACTATACAACTATAAATAAAGCACTTGAGGTCACCATCCATATCATGAATCCATCTAAGGTTATGTTGTTGAAATGTCACTAGGATCTTGAGGACCTCTTTCTCTTGATCTCATATTCTAACCTCTTTGATTTGCTCATCAATTAGGGTAGGAGTTGAAAGCACACCAAGGAAGCAAAGGACCCATCCTAAGAAGGGACTTTGGAGCCCATTTGACTTCAACAAGCTCATCCACCATGTGTTGTTTCTTTGTCTTTTCATTGCGGTAATGGAAATCTCACATTGTTTCAATTCCTTTGTTCATATTAAGTGGGATTTTCTTTATATATTTGGCTTTTATCTCTTGAATGATCTATGGTTTGATGCGTGTGAGTAGATCTAGGGTTTTATTGCTACTCTTTAACCATTTGTCTATGGCTCAATTCACAACCATTGATTTTAAAGGGATTTTGCTCACCCTTTTAGCAAATACCCACCAAGAAGTTGTCACCATTTAATATCAGAGGCAAACCTATTCCTGAAAAACGTGTATTTGTTTGGACTGATGGGAAGGACGGTCATTTATGTTGCTAGTCAAAGGGTGATATATCAGAAGCAAACCTATTCCTGAAAAACGTATATTTGTTTGGACTGATGGGAAGGACGGTCATTTATGTTGCTAGTCAAAGGGTGATATATATGTAAAGAACAAAGCCTGAATATCCACTGGATTAATTATGAAAATATTGAAAATTTTAGAGCAGCGTAGACATCAGCCGTGTTGGAATAAAATAGTTATATAGCTAACTATTTTAAAAAGAGCATGACCCATAGGAGATTCCAATGTTCCTATGTGAATCAGGATTTGGATTCCCCACAATTGATTTTACACAACACGAGCCTTAGTTATCAACTGCTTTATCAAGAAAGCACATCTCTTGTAAATATATTTAGTCATTTGGAAAATAAATCAAAGAAAAATGAATTTGATGAAGACAAAGATCCTTTGTTTGTTGCAAACGTTGGGGAGTTTTCAGATTTTGAATCTCCAAGGTCAATTGTTGGAGGGGAATTGGGATCTACAATGAAATCTATGTCGCGTGCAGAGCTGGAATTTTCTGTCAAGATGTCTTTTAGTGCCTACAATTTCAATATTTATGTAGTAGCTTGAGGAACTTGAGGAATAAGACAAGAAGTTTCTCTTTCCCCCTATCTTTTCATCTTTAACGCAGAGGCTCGGGGAGATTAATCAATAAAGTCAAAAGAGATCAGCAAATAAAAGGTGTCCAGCTTGGGAAGGAAATAACTCACATGCAATTTGTGGATGACACCCTATCGGTAGGTGAATCCATAATTCACGAAGATTGAAATCGAAGAACCCCTTGCAAATCTAATTAGATTCTTTTAGGGTGAAATTAATGGAGACAAATCAAAATTCTTCTTCAATACAACCATCAGGATTCAAGTACATATCAGCAGAAGCACCCCCAAACTTGGTGTAAATACTTTCGGAGAAACCCAAAAATCTATCATGGACTCCAGAAAACAAGAGAGCATTTTATGTCCAAGATAGTTGTTAAACTGAGGACATGTGCATCCTAACCTAGAACATTGAAGGCCATCTGAAACTCATTGAAGGTCAGAATTGCAATAATATACCTGCAACACAATATAATTTGAATGGGAGTTCATAGACATCTTTGTCCAAGTTATACCTTGTACATACATTAGTGTGGTTCATGTGCAATACAAGACAAGGAATTCCTACAAATGTTTTATCTGCATCCCATAATAATGTCTAGGGTTTTTTAGACTCAATAAACCAAGTTATACACTCATTACATACATTTATGTAGCTCGTGTGCAACCAAGAATATAGGAATTCCTCAATGAAGATTGATAATACCAAAATGGTCCCTTCACCAAGATGCAATTTTGAGAAGTTTTCTACACCTTTTGAGGCAAGTAGCTTCTTGTGAAGCACACAATTCTATTGGAGGTATACTAACAATACCCTGTATAAGCATAACAACGTGTCAATGAACACTAGCAATTGTATTTAAAATAATCAAAACTAAACACCAGATGCAAAAGACCTCATAATCATCAAAAGGGACTGCCAGATAAAGCTCTCACCATTGTCGTGCTATGGCTGATACCTCTCTTCATGCCTTTATTCAAAATATACATTAATAGTTGCAAACGACTTAACTGATCATATCATAGATAAGACCATATATTTTTGACAATGTATGGCATTGACTTCACATAGTCATAAATTTATTATAGACAAACTTACAGCCTAATCATTGGTTAACAATGAAATGGATAATAATGCAGCCACAAAAACTTGCTCAAGAAAGCCTCGCTAGTTCCTATCATTTTATGCATGCCAAATTAAATGGTGTTAACAAAAACTCAACCACTATAATGCTGGGGCTGATCACCACAAGATACTGAAATTTCCTTTCTTTATAACATATTGATCAAATATATTCATCTGTAGAGACTACAAAAAAGCACCAACATATTCACTATCATACAGAAAGATGAGAAGCTACCTAGATAATGTCAGTGTCTGATGGTAACAGTGAAATAAACCTTAATTTCCAAATACTTCCATCAGAAATCGATGAAAACCATTTCAGTGTAATTTGACGACTAATTGTTGCAATTAATTACTGGCACTTTCTTGCCACTTGCATTTACCAAAGGGAAATTCCAGTTTGTTATTCACAGGAATCTCCCCTACGAAGCTCAAATTCTTGTTAGAGCAATGGTTGCTCTTAATAGCATACATCCCAAATACAAGATATTTACAATTTCCCTCTCCTATTCCTACATTTCTATTACTAGATCTTCAACATTAAATATTATTATGGTATATCCCTTTGATCTTGGCAGCTCTGGTTTCTGTTTGTGTTACCCTCATCCTTGAGTTCAACTGACGACCCTCCCTTTTCACTCAGAAACAGTAGTCTGCCCTCTAACATTTTGGGGTCATCCTCATCAGTTGGGTCTAGTTTAATCTCTTGCATTTCCTCAAAACAATTCTCAGGCATGTCACTCTTCCCCACATGTTGCAGAGCAGGATTTTCTTCAGTTCCATGTGATGTACCAGATAAGTTTTCTGGATTGACAGGTGGGTAAAAGGCCTCATTTTCACTATCACCAACTGTATAACGAAATTGAGCTACCTTTAAACCAGTATGTTCAAGTTGTCGCTTATTAGCAATAAGATGCACTGCAGCTCCCATATCATCTTGAGCATCCTTGCAATTTGGCTGTGAATAAGCAAAGCCACCATATAATAGACATTTAGACATTGGAATTTTAATACATCTATAACCCAAGAAAACACTGGAGGTCTGGGAAATAAATCAATATTACCTGCAACTCTAATGCCTTCTTAGCACTTTGAACAGAAAGTTCTGGCTCTCCAAAATTCAGCTGTGCCCTTGAAAGAGTCACCCACGCCTGCAAAAGAGTATTCTATTATGTCAGCCAATCATTCCCAAATGCACCTGCAAATATATGTAGTAGCTAACACCATCAAAATGAAATCATGCTTGCAATAGGACTCTGCCGGCTCTAAATTATACAGACTATGTATTGTTTAGATGGCATCTAAGAGTGGCCACACAGTAAACAATCAGGAAAAGAAGGTTGCCTTTCCAAGAATATATGGACCACTTGTGAGTCAAACACGAGCTACACAAGGACACCTTTTGGGATGCAATCAAATGCTATACAACCACTTCAATTAATTGAATAGCATATTTCCATTATACTCCAATGAATTGATCAACAAATAATTCACTGGCTCTAATAGCAGTATGATTCCTTTTCAGTCTTAGATAGGACATTAGAATGGCCTATAAACCAATATCAAGAATTCAAAATTTCAAGGATAAATCCCTACACGAGGATAAGGATTCTTATTCAAAATGCAATCTTTAGACAAAATGTAAACTGAATATCATCTACTTTGAAGTCCATTGTGTCCAGTTCAGAGCTCACTAACATTGCCAATTAGCATCCCACAGAAAGAGAGTGAGAGGGAGAACCATCGGATCTCCTTGATCCCTGAACAATGTTGTCAACTATCAGCCAAAAGGTAATGGTCACTGAGTTTGTCTACCATCAACGCAAATTAACTGTTCTGTCTCTTTAATATATACACAGAAGGTGAAACATGTTGAAAGAACACACCAGATGAACACTGCAGACAAGCAGAAAAATTGAAGTGCTCCAAATCTAACCATCAAACAGAGAAGTACACAAATGCACTAGGAGCAATAATAAGAATTTCAATATAGGATCATTTGTAAGTATGTCATTGATGAATATGGTCCACAAAATTGTGCAGTTTCAGAGGTTTTTCGAATTCAAAACCACAATAACAGAACATCAGTTTGATGGTTGTTTAGACCTTGACAAATTAGATGACCAGCTAGATAAAATGACATGCAGAAAATCTCTTATGCTATCTAAAATAGCAAGCAGGGAAAAATGTCAAAATTATATACCAAAGCATTTCATCATATGTCCATGATGCTTAATTTGACAAAGAAAACTAATTGGTTGGCAAAATGTAAATTGATGGGTTCTTTACTAACCAACAACAAGAATGGCCATTTGTTACCATCCAATTAACTCAAAGAAGTATACTTTTCCACTGAAATCGAAGAAGAATTGACAAAAGGAAATTCAATGCTATGAATATACAATGTCAAGTAGTCCACTAGAGCACTAAACAACAAAGGAAATGGAGCTACGAGATGGGAGTCCAAGGGGCAAAAACAAAACTTCTATTATCCTCGATATGAAAGATTTCTGAAGAGCACTGAGCACTCCAACAAAATGCAAAGTTGGCAAGTACCATAATCATAGAGCACAGGAATGTTGAGTAGTTGAACCTGAAAAGAAGCTTAAAGATAGGATGACTATAATACCGACAAGAGAAGATGAGATCTATGTATATTATGCTGAACAGGCTGATTTTCAGTTAGTTATGTATGCATGAGAGCGAGAGTCAAAGAGGATGGGATCTAATGAAAATCAGAATGAAGAAAGAGTTTGATAAATCTTTGATGATTGATCCTAGCAGCCAAAAGATCTTGGTTTTAAAGACATCCAAGACAATTAATCCAACAACTACCCTGTATCCAACACTGTGCTTGCTAAGACAGCTTCACCAAGGTGTACACGCTTCTATAACATAGTAATGTACCTTGAAGAAAGAATTTGATAAATCTTTGATGATTGATCCTAGCAGCCAAAAGATCTTGGTTTTAAAGACATCCAAGACAATTAATCCAACAACTACCCTGTATCCAACACTGTGCTTGCTAAGACAGCTTCACCAAGGTGTACACGCTTCTATAACATAGTAATGTACCTTGAAGAAAGAATTTGATAAATCTTTGATGATTGATCCTAGCAGCCAAAAGATCTTGGTTTTAAATAAGCAATTTAGGAATTTCTCACTCACTTGACTCTAGGGACCCTCCAAAGTTGTCACACTCAGACTCAGAAAGACTCAGCTGGCTTGGGACTCAGCAAGACTCAGTGACTCAGGAAAGACTCAAAATACAAAAAATTAAAAAAACTCAAAATATAGAAAGGGGGAGTCTTGGCGAGTCTGCCAAGTGTGGCTGAGTCTTGGTCAGTCTTTCCAGGTGCTGAATCATGTCCAAGTATGAGGCCAGTACTCAGCCCTGCTAAGGCTCGGGAAGACTCAAAAAGACTCATTAGTCTTGGCAAAAGACATCTTGGCTGAGTCAAACTTCATAGTGAGATACAATGTGATATAATGTCAATCAATATTTGTAAAGTTATAATCAAAAATCCTTATTTGTGAGATACAAACGTCATCTATAAATGAATGCCTAATTACTGCAAATTGATCAAAGAATATAAATGCCCAAGGATGCCATGCCCTTTATAATTCAATCAATAAAGAATAGAAAGTGTAATAAACCATTGATATTAACAACCCCAGCTAAGAGGAGTTTGTCAATGCCTCGTAAATGTTTGTTTCATCATGGATAAAGACTCTAAATGGGTCAAACAATAAGCCTACTTGAGCTGTATGGGATTCAGGGAAATAAACACAATTATATTGGTTATTGGCAACAGGTCAAGATGACTTCTGATCACACTCTGGTCTACTTCCAACCAACATGATTGAGCATACTACAGTTCTAGTTCTAGGTTCTATATCACCTAATACTCTGCTGTAAAAGACAGCCAATCCAGAAAAAGAACAGATGAGAAATCAGGTTGACAGTCAATTAACAAAGCCGTGCTTGAGCATCAACACTCCAATAATATTTAGGAGTTTTAAATGTATGTATAATGGCCACTTTATATTAGTGACATCTGACCAATGTAAGATTTAAATGTCAAGGTTAGCAGTTAGGTGATTAAACAACCTGAACCACTTGGGGATTTTATAAATTTGTAATAAGACGTGAATGATGATATATGTGTCTGGAAGATGTATCATTGAGGCATTTAATATAAAAATCCATTGTTTACTTTCTCTCCACCATTGTCTCTATGAATGTGTATGCACCTAAGTTGCAGGAAACATGGTCTGAGGGTCTGTAGTATGTACCACGTATGGAAACGGCCCGAAACACATGTGGTATGGCCTTGAAATGCATTCCATGATTTGGAAACTAATACGGAAATGCCACTTCACATTTCTGTACCATACCATGATCCATACAGCGTGTTTCCTCATCCAAATTGGGGGATTTTTACTAGGTTTGACCAAAAATGCCGGTAATTTTAAATTCTTAATGTAAAAGTTGGCATTCTACTTTATTCTCCTTTAACTTTCATTTTTTATCCTTACATTCTCCTTTATTCTCCTTTATCTTTCATTCTCTGTCCTTTTACTCGAATTTTTTACATTACCATTAATTGTTCCAGGATGTTTGAAAGTGATTCTAAGCTCATCGGACTTCATATGGAGAAAGTAGAAGTTCATATCCTGTTCAGAATTCAGCAGACTTAATAGTTTTCGATATTTCAGGATTGGCAGTAATACCCCTCATATGATATGAGGCCTTATACTCGTGATTTTCATCACAACCCAGTGCTACTTGTGATTTTCATCACACATTGTCAAAGGCATTCAGATGATATTGATGAAGCATTGAATTGACAAAGGGGCATTATGATTTGTGCACACTCTCCTCTACACTTCCCTTGTGACATTGTTGACCACCACCATAGGTGGGTGCTGAGGTGTCTCGAAGAGAGTTGTTATTTGCACACTTTGCTTGTTGCCCTCTAAAGCACACCATCAAGAGGAGTTTACCCCAGTGGTTTATCAGTGGTATAAATGGGTTAGATGATGTCTCTTTTCTTCATGGATAGCTTGTTCCTCATGGTTCATGGTTATTTCAGTTGAGCACTTCACATACACTCGTTGCTGTGGTTATCTAGTCTTATTGTGCCTATGGTGATACATTGTTCATGACACATTGTTCCATGGTAGGGGTACACCCTAGGTGATTTTGATAGTTTGGCATTAGTGTGATATAACTTGAGGGGTTATTCATGAGGTGGAGTAGAGCGCTCCCCTTCTTTTTCCATTTCTCACATTATTTGAAGGCATGGGGATATTCTACATTGCACTTGTTTCCCCCTTTGGCACAAGTTTCCATGTTGATCTAGCTAATGCCCTGGAGTATATTGATTTTCCTAGCACTTGGATGGCATGTGTGGCATGCTTATTCACCAATTGTTTGGACCACTCTTATTTTTGGCACACATTTTCATGAGATCTAGCCTCCCAACGGCTACATGTTGCATTGTTTACTCATTATTTCCTTGGAGGGTTGTGCGCCCTAAGGTTATATGCCTATCTTTAGCCTTGGGATAGCATCTTTGACTTGTTTGGCATCTTCCTCAATGGAGCACTCCACCTATTCTAGTGGTTGGCACATATTTTGAGGCCTTATTGTTACATATGGAAGCCTTTGATGGGGCCATCCCCTTTCTCTTGCGACTTGGAGTTTGTTGTAACAAATTTGAACATGGATCTCTGCAAGCACGCCCTCCTATTCATTGGATATATCCATTGGCACATCTATTGAGGGTTTTTATGGATGGGAGGACAACTTGGTTGAGCCTTTGATAAGAACATCTTGGTCCTTGGACTATTTTTGGCATGTGGGTTGGCTCTTGATATTTTATTCATATTTCTAGTGGAGCATTGCCTCTCTAGAGCTCCCTTTGCACATTTATTGAGGTTGAACCTGTTAGCACTAGAAGTCACCTTTAGATTGCGTTGAAGGTAAGCCCAGTACCCATCAGTTTTTATGTCACAATGAATAATTTTAAGGGGGGTCTAATGGATGCAAACTCAGGATGATATCGCTTTAACTCAGAAAACTGGGTTGGTATGCACAAGCAGATGAGGTCTTGATGTAACTTCAAACAGTAAGTTGTAGTAAGGGTGAGTAGGGGGCAGAACTTGAGGAGAAAAT
>CBVK0101536130.1:0-13157 GCA_900067695.1 Picea abies | reverse complement strand
GTTTAAAAAAAAAAAAAAAACACAAGGAAAGTAATGTCATTAATACAATCAAACATCACAACTCGATGACGAACATAACAAGTGCAATTCATGCAACACAAAAACATGACGACCTAGCATATTAGCACATCATGCAGCTTGAAGCAACAAATGAACATTCAATCAGGAAAAGAATAAAAATGACTACTCGCCCATCCTACACATAAGCAATGCTCAAGCCCAGGTTCCCATCAATTTTGACCATTTAAGGTCTCAAGGATGGAGACTGTTCTGAGGAACAAGAAGGTGTCTACATCCCACCCGACACAACAAGTCCAAGATGACTAAACTAAAAGACAACATCAAGATCAACCAGACACAACTAACAAAAAAAAAATGAAACATGAACTTGAACCTTCATGGCGAGCGAGAAACAAAATCATAGTCATGTGATTAATTTTTTTTTACCATACATTAATTCCAATAATCATCATCATTAGGAAGCACATGACCCAAGGCCAGTGTTGCGCCTCTTCCGCCACCTTAGTGAGCAAAATAGAGGTGCTTGCAAGCTCAGTTGGATATGTTGAGTAGGACAACTACAAGGAAAAGAGTTAGGGAAAGAAAATAAAAACTACAATTAAGAATTAAATTAATAAATGCAATAACAACTAAATTCATGATCATAGGGACATAGAAACAAAAAGAAGCATAAGACCCATGTCACCAATGTTGAGGCTGATCTATTAGTGAAACAATACACCAAGAAGAAAGGGGACTATTAGTCCCTTCTTCCTCCAAGGGAGGGCTCTTGGACCCCCACGAGCTAGCTCTTCTTACAACAAAGAAAAATGGAAAATGATGAAAGAACTCTTTACAAATCCACTCAATGGGTGAGATGGATTGTCCAATGCAATGGTGCAAATATGCTCTTGACAAGGATGGAGTCCTCAAGAGAATAGAGGCAGCATAACATTACTTTGAATTCCTTGAAAAATGAGGTGCATCCATGGCCTTTTTATAGCATTCCTTTGAGCTATTGTTTAATTGCTTTATAGTGTGAAAAGAGGCTAATTAGGGCATTTATAGGTCTTTGACCAGCCATCCAGTCAAATCCAGTCCAGATTTGAGGGTCAAATCAGCTTGGGAGCTGAACCATAAGTGGGTGGGAGGCCGACCACTCTCATAAATGCACCGTTTAGCAGGTGCGTGGATTTTTGCGATAACAGTCGCGCATCATGCACCTGTGCGCAATTTCTGTGTTCCTGTTCTACGCATGTGCACGCGCGCCCAATGTCTTCATAGCGCCCTTCAATTTTTCACTACTTTGTATAGTTTTTGACTCTTTTATGAATGCTTTTGTATTAATTCAGGTCCATGGATCACTTCATCACTGTTTGACGATGCTGAGTTCTTGTAACCATGTGTGGACAAAATTTCAATAATAACAGATGCCCCCTGATGGATGAGGTTAGGAGCATACGTATAGCTGAAATCCATCAATGTTTATTCTACTGAGAATGTTGTTGTAAGAGAGAGCAATAGTGGGATTGTCTAGAGCGATCTATTGGAGGGAAAAAGGAATCGGTAGGACCCGACCTTCCATGAGGTGTGTAAAATAGAAAACTATGTACAAATGAGGCGGGCATGCCCCATGCTCGTGTCATGTAACTCTGAAAAAAGATGACTGAAGTGTAACTGCAGCGCCCTCGGGGGTGGTCATGATAAAGGCAGAAGACAATTCGGTAGATGAACATACTCTAAATAGTAGGCAGTGATCATGGTAATAAGTATCACCGAGGATGTGGGCAGTGAGAGCCCAACCAAGTTCAGAGGTCTTCGGCAAATGAAAGAACTAACTGCAATAGTCGCAAAGTAAGACCCACCGTAACATGAAAAAGTGTTGGTGTCAAATGTTATGGGGGTCAATGACAGCAGGGAGTAATGGTGTTTCACCCTGTGCCATCCGAGATCTCTCATTGAGTGGATAATGAGAATCAAGATACTGTTTCCCTTCTGGAAACTGTGCTGATGTCGACAAAAAGGGGGACGCAACTCCCATAAGCAAAGGGCTTCGTGAAATCTACTAGGTGAAGTGAGGAAGTGGAGGAGGTACATAGACGAAGTCAAGATGTGGGAAGACTCAAGACTACCCTTGTTTGGAGTATGTGTGAGATAAAAAGTGGCCGCAACCATTCAACGAGGTCGAGTGTAAGGGGGATGACAAGACCGGGGATAAGTTGTGCTAGAGGCGGGACAAGGTGAAAAAATTCAGAGGGCAGAGGTAAGTGGCCTGTGGGGTACTCTAAAGATATGGATGATGCCTGTAAGGGTGGATGATAAGTAGTGCTCCAACCAAGGGTGACATGGGTTGCGGTTGGCCAAAAAAGGGAAGTAGGTTGCCCAAAGGTGACGACAAAAAGGTAATGTAACAACTAAAAATAAAGGTGTTTGTACAATAAATAATGAATATTTGGGGGGAAGTGTACAAATACAGAAACGGGTGCCCCAGTGTGATATGGTCAAGTACCTGCACACATGAAAACCAAATACCCGACGTGAACAATATCTGAAGAGAATCGAAGATATGAGCATGTATTTGATAAGCATGAATATGCACATGCGTACCTGATCAGGGTATGAAAATATGGCACCCCAGGGGCTCAGGATGAAAAGAGGCCCAAGGATTGTTGTGATGTAGATGATGGGATGATGATCCCGTGGCTGAAGACGGGTCGAGAAATGGACATTGTGGGTTCCTGGAATGGTGAGTGGAAGTTTGGCAAAAAGGCCTATATATAGTTGTAGGGCCTACATTGCCACCTCATTTGTACTTGCTGCTATAGTGATTGGATGAGAATCATTTAGAGGATATTGTGAGATTCGGGGAGGATGAGGCATCTGATTGAGGACCCGCGAGTATCATGTTAGTGGTCTGATCATCCTGCATAGAATTAGGATTTCATTTTTTGGGCAGGGGCTGTACGGAGGGCCGTACAGAGGTGTTTAGGGGGTATGGGCCCCACATGCGCGGTCAATTCGGTAATAGGCGCACACACGGGCACGTCTATCCACCGGATAGACATGCATGGGAGCACGGTTAAGGGAATTAAGGGCACGCACGATGTGCGCGCCTGTCGGTTGAACAGGCGCGCTCATGTGCATGCCTGTAGAGTGAACAAGCGCGCCTGAGAGCATGCCTGTGTAGTGCATAGGTGTGCACTCATGCACACCTGTGTAGTGAATAGGTGCACACAAGTGCGTGCCTGTGGGGTGTACAGGCGCGCATGTGTGTGTGCTTGTGGGTGAAAAAACCGCGCTGTGGAGGCAAGGTTGATGAGTAAAAAACATGTGTTTTTTATGTTTTGGATTATCCATGTGGGTGACTAAGGATGGTTTTGTGTTGTGCAGGTGAGTTGTGTGTACGATGCCATTTGGTTGGCGAGAGGGGGATTGGTCCCAGCTGCGAGACACTGTGGCTATTGAGGAGCCAGGAATATGTGCGACTTTGGCAGCCTGTGGGCTGCTGAAGTTCTTTGAGTGCCCTTTGATATGGGAGCAGGAGTATCTCCTATAGTTTCTTATCCAGATGTGGAGTCCGGACCTGCACTGCTTCATAGTGCGGGCAAAGCAGATTCCCTTCACTTCGGTGGAGGACGTGTACTTTCTGATTGGGCTCCCATTTCAGGGAATACCCTTACCAGTGGAGTCGGTGCTTCCTAGGGATACATCACTCGCGACAGTGGGCCAGAGGTATTGTTCGGGGTTGAACTATATGTCCGGCTCAGTGGTGAGCATTGGGGCGATGGATGCCCTAGCACATCGCTGCATAGCAGCGATGATTGTGAGAGTGTATGTTTCACTGGCGACACAGCGGATCAGCAGTGGCCAGTTGAGGGTGACGGAGAGAGTGTTGGCCGATGAGCATTTCGCCTAGGGGCTTACACTGCACTCGAGGATGGTGTGGTAGTTGGACCACTGTCGGTCCACGGATGCGAGGGAGTTTTCCTTTGGGTCCATCCTGGTGGCCTAGTTTCTGGAGAGGGTGCCGATGTTGTGCCCTAGGATTCTATTGGGTGTGCCTGGGGCGCGAGAGCCATGACCGAGGTAGTGGTCGACTGTGTTGCTTCGCCATGGTGGTGGCAAGGGTGGCCACTTCTTCACTGCAGAGGTGGCACAGGTATGGTGGCAGATGCCACAGGTGATACTACGGTACCCCTATGCCAGGGTTGACTTCCGGGATGATCTAGATATGGTGCTACCTCTAGGGGAGGTATTTGACCACCGAGGTATGTTGATTGATGATGTTGATATGTAGGTTTTTGTGTTTTTTGAGATAGCATTCCATATGTATATGATATAGATGCTGATACTATCTATTGTTTGTTTTCATGTGCAGATGTGGCATGTCAGGAGCTGGAGAGACTTCTGCAGGGAGAGAGACGTCGACGTGAGGACACTGCAGTGTGACCTACTGAGCCGAAGAGGGCAGCGAGGAGACGCCGGTTTGATGACCCTGGTGCTAGGCCATCACACGCTCCTCTAGTGGCTGCCAGAGTGGATTTTGAGGACATACACCGTCGTCTAGAGGTGGTGTTACAGGATGTGCCTAAGGGCATATGGTCTCGCATCCAGGATGAGGCTTTCCTGGAGCAGTGTGTGGGGGTGTCGTCGCCATGGTGGGCCATAGTACGACAAGCAGCAGTGGATGCTACGATGACGATCGGACGACTGCCACTGGGGCAGGAGGGGTCGGTAGGAGGGGGACCACCACCTCCTAGGGTAGGTGGTGGTGGGCCACCACTGCCTGAGGGAGGAGCAGGCAGTGGTGCTCTAGAGGCACCATGAGTGGTGCTCTTATGCATTGATGTATATATATTTTTTGTATATAGGCCGGTGAGCCCATTTTGTACTGAGGTGCTTCATTAGCCTGCGGATAGTTGTATTTTTGTATGTAAACAATTGGATGGCACTGTGGACCTTTTGATATATACATGAGTTTACATTTTTTAGATCTATGTGGTGTTTACATGTGTGTTGATGATGTCTAATCTAGATATGTGATGACAGTTTGTGTTATATGTTTATGTATGTGTAGAGGTAGCTTGATGTGATATATTCCAGTCTAACACAATATTAGCCAGGTTATCCGTAATTTGATTCAATTGTCTTGGAATATGTGTAAATGTAATGGAACCAAAATGTCGAGATAAAAGTCTAACCTGCAGGTATTTGCGAAAGAGGCAAGGATCATGGACACGGTACACATTGTTGCGCTGGAGTATGACTAGTTGAGAGTTGAGGAAGATGCTAAGGTGACGAATATGATGATGCTAGGCATCGGCAAGGAGGCCAATGACGGTAGTGTATTCAGCTTGGTTGTTGGTGGTTGAACCCAAACATATGCCACGTGAATGGAGCATTTCATGTGAGGGGGTGTAGAGAGTCCAAGCAGCCGAAGTGAGATTTTGTGTCCAACGGCTGGTGTCGTCGGCGTAACCGATGTGGTAGGCTGGTGGAGGAAGCATCTGTCAATAGCACAAAGGATAGTTTAGACGTGAGGGAGGGAAAAAATATTAAAAACACTATAAAAGAAATAACCTAAAGTAGAATGACTGCGTTTAAGCGTAAAATTTCTTGAGATACAACCCGTTTACGGGTTCTTTGAGAGAGACACCTTTAGGGGAGGCCAATATGTATGCGCCTTTAGTGAGACAATGTTGGATAATGTATGGGCCATGCCAGAGTGACTCAAATTTTCCGTGGCCAAAGGTATCATGAGTGATATCGTAAGCCAGGACGAGGTTGACATGGCGATCAAAGGTAGCCTTGGATCATTTTTTAGCTGCCTTGTTGTTCTATAAGGAAGATCGACGATCTTCATCCAGAGACTCCAAGTTCAGCAAGCGTTGCTCCATTGGAGCAGTGTCGGGTAATAGCTCAATTGCAGTGCGTAAGGTGGAAATTTTGCACTCGATGGGAAGAGTGGCCTCAACTCCATGGACTAAATGAAATGGTGTGAAACCAATAGCTGTTTTCATAGACGTTCGATAAGCCCATAGCGCAGAAAATAACATATGATGCCAATTGGTTTTATGTTTATCAACCGTGCCCTATAACATGGTCTTGAGGACTTTGTTAACTACTTCGACCTGTCCATTAGACTAAGGGTAATATGGTGAGGCAAACTCATGAGAGAATCCTAACCGAGATGAGAGTTCGACGAAGATCTCATTCTCTAAGTGTTTCCCATGATCGGAAATGAGTTGGAGGGGTACTCCAAAGAGGGATATGACGTGGTTAAAGAAAAAACGTGTTGCAGTGTCAGTGGTGTTGTTGAAGGTGGGCATAGCTTCTGCCCATTTGGTGAAGTAATCAATGGTGACAACAATTTATTTGTGACCATTGCTGGAGGGGGGATTACAAGTCATGAAGTCAATGCCCCATTTACAAAAGGGGCCAGCAGTAGTGACAGGGTGAAGAAGAGCGGGGGGAGCTCGAGATTTATTGGCATAGATCTGACATTGCTCACATCGTTTCACGGCATGAATGCAATAATGAAACAAGGTAGGCCAAAATTAATCGGCTCGGATAATATTTTGAGCAGTGGATATGCCCGAAAGATGGCCCCCACATGTGCTGCTATGGCAGTCGTTTAACACTCTATCGGCCTCGTCAATAGTCAGGCATAGACGAAGAATGGTGTCGACGCCTCATCACTACATGATGTCTCTGATGAGGAGGTAGTGAGGGGCCTGATGTCGAATACGGCGACGATCATCTCATGAAAGCTGGTTACCGAAATTTTGAGTTTGGGGGTAGACGAGGAGGTCGCCGTACCAAGGATCATCCGAGGTGATGTAAAAGAGATGTTCGTCGGGAAAGTCTGTGTTGACGAGAGCACTGGTGGTGTCAGAGGGGAGGGCCGTGACAAGTTCGGCGAGAACGAGCACCTTCTTACTCTTAGGTGTTGAGAACTCAAGGTCGTACTCCTGAAGGATAACGATCCATCGAGAAAATTTACCGTTAACTTGCCGACGGTTGAGCAAGTACTGCATAGGGTTGGAATCTGCGATGACTTTTGTTGTTCAAAGAAGAATGTAGTGGCACAGTTTCTGGACTGCGAGGACGACTGCAAGAGCAAGTTTCTCTTCGTGTTTATACTTCAAGGGTGGTCTTGAGAGGTTTTTACTAACGTAATAAATGACATGCTCACGATTGCCATCACCTAGCTGGACGAGAACTCCCACTACTGATACAGTTGATGTTGATACATAGAGGATATAGTCGCGAGTGTAGTCAGGTGCACTGATTAAAGGTGCGTTCGAGAGGGAAGTTTTAAGATCGTTAAATGACTATTGGGGATGGGCATCCCAGTGAAAAGGGATGTCGTGACGTAGTAAGCGAAGGAAACTATGTGCACATATGGCGTAGTATGGGACAAAGCGTCTAAGAAAGTTATCTTTTCCCTGTAGTCTTTGAAGTTGACGTAAATTTCGGGTAGGTGGAATTTCGGTGATTTCTTTGACTTTGAGGGGTTCGACGGTAATATCGCTTTGAGAAATGATAAAGCTGAGGAGGCGCCTTGTGGTGAAACAGAACACAAACTTGAGATGATTCAAGCAGATGTTGTACTGATGACACCGTTGAAAGATTATTCGTAAATCATCAAGATGCTGGGTGCATTTCTTGGATCGAGCTGTGAGGTCATCCAAGTAGGCGAGGATGATATGAGCTAGATCATGAAAGATATATGTCATAGCCCACTGGAAAGTTGTGCCAAAATTTTTTAATCCGAAAGGCATGACATGATATGAAAAAGTACCCCACGGGGTAGTGAATGCGGTTTTATATTGATCGGCGGGGTGAATTTGAATTTGATTATAACCGGAGAATCTGTCCATAAAGGATAGAGCCTCGTGGCCTATGCAGTCATCGATAATTTGATCGATGAAAGGCATTGGAAAGTTGTCTTTGGGACATGCATGATTGAGATCGTGAAAGTCTGTGCAAACGTGGATAGTGCTCTGTTTTTTGTTAACGGGTACAGGGTTGGAAACCCATGAGGTATAGGCGATGGGGTAAATGAAACTGACAGTGCATAATTTGACAATTTCAACTTTGATGGCCGCAACTTTGGATGGGTGTAGCAGTCATTGTTTTTGACGAACGGGTGTAATGTCAGGCCAGGTGTCGATGGGATGCTAGATGATAGAGGGATCGAGGCCAGGCATTTCCATGTATGAACAAGCAAAAATATCCCTATATTCCTGGAAGAGGGTTGTATATGCGGTGATTTCCCGAGGAATGCAAGCAACTCCAATGGTGATTTCTTCAACGATGCCATTTTTTATGGAAATGTCGATTTTAATGGTTGGGGAAATGTTGGCCATGTTGCCTTCTTCAAAAGCATCAGGGGCAAGAATGGGGTTTTTGAACCAGTTGATAGGCCCTGATGGGATAAAATCCTTGGTTTCAACCACGTAAATGGGGTGTTGGTTGGGAGGCATGGAGACTCCCTATGGAGAGAAGAGTGTGTGATGGTGTAGCACATCCCAGGGGAGGTCTGGTAGGTTTAACTCTTCGAGTATTTCTTCGTTGCATTGGAAGTGATGGAAATACAAGGGGTCATGAGGAGTGATGTTGGTGACAGTGGTCGTGTGGTTGCTCCCTGGTGAGGAAGAAGTCGGGGGAACAATGTTAGGAGATGGTGAGGGTTCACTCAATATAAACCATATATTAAAGTACTGAGGGGTACCCATGGTAGTTGGGTGTAAAATGTCTGTAGGGGAATGAGCAGGAGAGTTGGGGGGGTTGGAAGGTGAATCCTTAGATAAGTCATCTAAGAACCATGGAGGCGTTGGAAGGTCCTCGGGTTCGAGAGAAATGAAATGAAGATCCACTGGTGACAAGGTAATGTCAATTATCGACTCTGCGGTTTGGTGAAGCAGGGTCAGTTGATGTTGTCTGTATTCAAGGATCATAGGACACTAGAATGTAAAATGAGCTAATGAGTCGCAGAGAGAGCAAGGGCATCTCATACGTTCATTGACTGAAGTGGTGACATAACGGATATTAGTGATATTTGAGGAGGACATAGTAGGACTGGGGTTGCTTTGGATGTTCTGGCGCATTGCAGCTAATGTCTGTCGAAAGTGTGGCAGTGCTGGGAAATGGTGAGTATAATGGCCATATTCTGAACATATAGCACAAGCGTATTTGGTCCGCAACCCTTTACTACTGGAAGGGGGGGTGGTAGTGGCAGGACCGGCTGTAGTGGCGAGTGTTGGAGGATTTTGATTGAGTGGAATCAAATTCCGTAATTCTGGTAGAGACGGGCAGTTGTTGGTTTGGTGTCCCTCTTTCTCACATAGTGTGCAAGGTGGTGGGATGCATGGAGGAAGTGGAGTTGTGGGCTCCTTCTTCTTTCTCCTACCCCCAGCTGTGGCAGGGAGGTTAGTGAGTGGGGGTGTGGTGGGAGTAAGTATGTGAATTGTCATGGGGATTCCTTCTATTTTGGTGGGAAGGGATGGTCGAGGGACCATCTCTGGTGGGTGTAAATACCAAAATGGAATTGCTAACACCATATTAGGTAGTGTGAGCATTGTGGCTACCTGAAAAGATTCAATACTTGGTGGAGGGTAAAAGAAAGGAATTTGGGTGATGGCTTGGGGAACTGCCTCCCAAACTGGGATATGTCCTTAGGGAGAGGTGGAATCATGGACTGGTGGGGTCGACGAGTGTCCAGGAGGTTCTTGAGGGGGGGGTTTTGCAACGAGTGGGACATCAGATATGATAGAAGCTTCAGTAGGAGGAAGAGTATCCTCTGTGTGAGTTTCGTTAGATGATATGACACATACTTGATTGGAAGGATGAAGGAGTGGTGGTGCTCCGTGGTACGTTCCTAACAAGGATGGATCTTTAAAAATCCCAGGACCCATCTCGACGAGTGGATATGCATCGTGGATTGTGTGGATGAGAGGAAGAATGTTATCGATGTTAGTAGATGGATTAGGCTCATAATGTGAGACTTGGTCAATAGTAACGATCTTCCCATTGTGGGGGAACATAATTGTCCGAAAGACGAAAGATTCCATTGCCTTCATAGCGTACATGTAGCTACAACCGAACAGGATATTATAATCGAGTGGGGCATCAATAACTTCGATATCGATGAGAATAGTCTTTCCCTCAAGTTCGACGGGGATGTTTTGGAAGAGCCCTTCAGGAGAGGATGGTTGTCCGTCATAATCTCATAAGGTGATGGTAGAGGGAATGAGTTCGGGGGAACCAAGCTTCTGCCATATTGTTCTGGACATAATGCATGTAGATTCACCTTCATCAATGATACACCAATGATGTTCCATATTTTTACTGGTATTTGAAAAGTGATCAAGGCAGGCAGACGAGGTTCTCCGCTGTCAAGATCAAAGGTAATGAGTCGGGTATCTGCAGGGTCGACTGCCCCCAAAGAGGAAAGTAATGATTTCTGCTGAGTAGGATAAGTCTGGAGGACCTCCAAAACTAACATGGCAGCTGGGGATTGTGCTAAGTTGTCTACCAAACTATAGTTATGAGTTGCCCTAGCCTGTGGGTTGTGAACATTCCTGCGCAATGGGATGCGAGGGATGCGAAGAGGTGGCTTGGCGGTAGGGCAAGGAATCACCAATGGGGGTCCCATCGGCATAGGGTTTGTCTCTAGAGGGATAGGAGGAGACTTAGCGGGTGCATGATACTGACGATTACGTGTTTGCGGAAGGATTTCTTCCTCACTAATGAGGAGAATTGTGCGATCTGCTAGATTGTTGGGGTTGAGGTATTGTCCCACTTGAGGTGGGGGATGATATGTGTCCTATTGGGTGTTTATCACACCTTGATGTGGAATAGGATTTTGCAGCACGGTGGGAGGGGGTTGTTGCACGTATTGTTGTGGTGCCTACTGAGGGGCAGGCGGTGCTGGAGAATGGGGAAGACTACCAGAGTCTTTCAACCATTTGAAATCAATGATTTGGGGGAAATGATGAGTGTAATGGCTGAAATCACCACAAAGGGAATAAGGGAAAATGGTTTTAACATTATTGTTATTTCGCCCTTGGCGTTTATTATTACTGCCCCCTTGGGGGTTTTGGTTCCCTTTGTTCTGGTTGCCCCCAGTGGATTGGTGTTGTGGGGGTTGATTCCCGCCTTGACCTGGGTTGTTTTTATTTCTGTTCTATCCTTTCTTCTTGGCGTTGTTCGACGGATAGGTTGGATTGGCCGTATTTAGCTGTTTGAAATTTTGGTATTGCTGAATGACAGAGGGTTGAACAAAATTCACCCCCGCATGAGGATGTGGGGGAGCCATGGGTTGTGGAGGACCAAGAAATGGGAAGTACAGATTTTGTTGTGTTAACGATCCATAAGGTACATAGGAAGGTGTAGTGCTTTCGCTAGTACTATACGCTGAGGTAGAGGGGGTACCATAGTTTGTTTGAATAGGTGGATGTATGGTGGGTGCCGACAGTGGTCCACTGATGGGTGGAGGTATAGCAACAGGGTATGGTTGTTGATAAGGGGGTGGGGGGTAGTAAGAAGTGCCCCCGTAGGCCTGTGGGTATTGAGGTGTTCCATACATCGGTGGTGGTTGGGGTTGTGGACCGTGGTGAGTGGTGGTACCAATCAATCCGTCTGCTGAGTGACACATCCTAGGTTTGTCTTGGCCAAATGGCACAGGTTTTGGAAGATCAGGAAGTACAGTGTATAAGTACCCTGATTGTGCATAGATGAGGTCATACTGTTGGGCCTTGCTGATGGCTTCCTCTTTAGATTGGGGGAAGGTGGAAGCTACATCCTTACTGAGGAGAGTGACAAGTGATCTAAGAAACCAGTCGAGACACTGTTGCTTGGTGGTTTCTGCTTTGCACAAACTACGTCGCCTACGCCACTCGTGAATGTGGTCAGCGATATGTGTGGCTGAGGTTTGTTTGAAATTAGAAAGTAGTTCTAGACCATTGTTGTGGTGGATGGGTAATTGGAAGAAGGTCAAGAATGGTTTGGCCAATGACTCAAAAGTTGCGTGGGACCCTGATTTTTCTTCGACATACCATTTGGTTAATGGGCCAGTGAGTGTGCGTTGAAATAATCATAGTCTCATGGAATCATCCATAATTCTATTGGAGGAACACCATAGGTGAAAGGTCATGACATGGTTGGTAGGGTCATCGCCTGCCTTTCCTTCAAACTTTGGTATGTTCGAAGTAGTTTGGTGGGCATTGCAGGCCATGTGGGGTCATGCAATATAGGATCATTGGTGAGTTTGTTGAGATCTGGTATGTTGAGAGAGGCCAAATATGGCATCTGTAGTGGGGGGGGAGGATTAGCTCCAGCCATGGTGTGGGTGTGTTGTGAACCTGACCCTTGAGGGGGGCTAGGTGGGTTGGTGCTTCCTCCTTGAGAGGAAGTGGGTCCCCCGCTTCTGTGTAAAGGAGAGCGAGTGAATGGATGACCTTGGGAAGTGGACCCAAGTAATGTAGAACCAAGCAAAGATGATCCTAAAATAGTAACACTCATATGAGTGTGTGAAGGAGCTGTCGATGAGTGGGCAAGAAGAGACACTCCCCCTAAGATAGGAGGGAGGTTTAGCAAGCGTCCTTAACAATGAGGGTTCTATGGTTCCCCTATGATGTCCGACTAGTTGGGTGAATGTGTGCAAAGAGTGGTGAGAGTAATATAGAAACAAGAGCCTTTGCATTGAATGTTTACACAATATGTATATCCAAATCAAACTGTAATCAGATGTACATCATACATAATTTTTTTTGAAAAAGAAGCATATATATGGGTAAGTGGGTTTTGAACGCGTGGGGAATCAAAAGAAAGGAAATGCTCGTGTCCTAAAAGACGTAACTTCCTTCCTCTCAAATAGCACTGGACCTTCCAATAGTACTCAACAGTGGGGTCTAAAGTCACTGGAAGAGAAACTAGTGAAGGATGAAATAATTGGTTATAATGAGGGGTAAAAGGGGCATATCCTGAAAGAGCTGGTGATATTTCCCAATAGCCACACAAAATCCAATCAAGGTGCAATTGCAGCCCAAAATTGCCACATGGGTAGATGTCCTGAAGTTGGTCACTAGGTACCTCGGTCAAAGTGCAACATTTAGATTTTCGGCCTAAGAAATGGGTCACGGGCTGGATCC
>CBVK0101536034.1:0-10207 GCA_900067695.1 Picea abies | reverse complement strand
ATAGGAACCACTTGTCCAAGGTACAAATCTTCATTAAAATTCAACACAGACAACAAGATTTGTTAGGCGAATTCATGAAACAACTTCATGAAACCTTTGCACCATTTTGTTAGAAGCCTTCCTTCAGAAGTCCATGCACGCACTGGTATTCAACACACACTAATGTGTGATGTCAATTTTTAACTTGTTCAGCGCGTATCAGTAATGCACATGCATCGCAATTTTGTTCTGTGCAGGCCCAAACCTTTAGTACGCACACCCACACACCAATGTTTACTGCGTAGTTCTCGTGCCACACTCTGCAATATCATGAATTTAGTGCAGTCATTTGCACATTCTTACTTAATGCGCACCATGGCCACCCTGAAATTCCAAATTCGTCCCATGCATTGTCAATGTTGAAATTGGAGCTCTGCAACTTTTGTTGAACTCTAGCCCATACAAGTCCAGTGTTGAACCAATAGCTCTGATACCAAACTGTAATGTCCCTAGCCACCCAGGCTAGGCCATGCTACTACAAAACGCTCTGAGATTGCTCTGATACCAAACTGTAACATTTCTAACATACAACTGAACAATGCTACTCCAAAAATTCACTGCGCGGATTCCACTCTAAACACAAGTCTGCGCAGTATCACTTGAAGTAGTGCGCTCAACCTCGAGCTGAGTCGCACCACAGTAACTTACAACTTTAAGCAACAAAAGTAATTGAAACAACTGTGTGGACCAACATACTGATCACACAACACAACCACCTTGGCTTCATGCTCCAATTCTGATTTCCCTGTGCGTGAAATGTATTTTTCTGAATGCACATACGAATTCCAACCTCCTATGCACACAAGCTACATTCCTGCGCACCCGACCACTCCATCCTCTTCTTGAAGACTCATAACCAAAAGCACAAGGTTAAATTAACATGCAAAACTATCCACATTTGTCATATCCATGCACAACTACAAATACAAGCTATAAGCACATCCACATTTGTCATATCCATGCACAACTACAAATACAAGCTATAAGCACCATAATTACATGCACAAGCAGCATAATACAAAGTAATAAAAACAACTACTTATATGTGACAACATACAAGAATTAACCATGTCAAACATTCATAAATAAGCACACATTAAACAAGACAACACATAAATAACACTTATCTTTTATGGAAGTCACCAACTGCGTGCATAACTCAAACGTTCCTCTCAGCCATAGACTCTGTTGCCCATAAGCTTTCAACAACAGGTCACCCTCGAGCTGGGGCTTAACTCCACCAGGGCAAAAAGGGTTCCTAGCGACAAGCTTAGGTTTGATTCTCAATAGAATTGCTCAGTCCTAGGTGCTAGCTGCTTCAACTAGCCTACATCCATGATTTCCCACTCACATGTCACATTCAAGGAAGTCTGCCCTTTCTTTGCTCAATAGTCCTTCGACTGCCCCGCTTTCCTTCCAGGGTTATCGACAATAGGCTAGACAAGAAGTCTTCGAGCCCTGTGACCAATGCTTAGTGCACCAGGGAACAACTCTCAACAAAACTCTCACTTAGAGAGTATGGTCACAACTCTGACAACCCACTTCTCAACAACCAGTCTCTCACCTAGAGAGACTGCTCATGGGCCCGACAACCCACTTCTCAACAACCAGTCTCTCACCCAAAGAGACTGCTCACGGGCCTGACAACCTGTCTCTTCGACAATAAACTCTGATTACAACCCCCTCAACTCCTTACAAACTTCTTTGTGCAGATAAGGTAATAATCGGATTTTCCATACAGTCCGACCCCCTTCTTCTCACGAGAGCTTGAAACATGAATAATCATTCCCCCGAATAAGCATAATGCAATAATTCCCCCAAAATACACTAAGGCCATTAATATATATTGCATGCCTTTAACGTGACACTTGTCACCTTGTGAAGTAGCTTAAGCCATTTGGTGACTCGTTCCCAACCTCGAGAACTTGGGATAAAATAATTATCCATAACATACACTTTTCCCGAAAATATTATAAAATATTCCCTAGGACTTAAGTCCCACCCCCTTTCCCTTTTCCGGTGGAGTTGGCCCCCCCCATCTCTTTTCATTTGAGCCTGTCTACACGCAGCGAAGCAATATTATATTAATAACCATGATTACTTTTACATGGATACCCACACTGGTCTATCTGTGTCCCGACTTATTAGCCTCATAATCACACAGGCCTTCTGGCCTCAATACATATACAATCATATATACACACACACACACACACACGTATATGACTCAGCTGTGCACTCGCAGGTCATTCTCGTGCACTTACCCAAGTGCGCGCAATCTTGTGCAATGTGCGCACTTACTTAGGTGTGCACAACACTATAAAATGTGCGCACCCTATCTTTGATCACACTTCTCCACACACTACTCAGTGCGCGCAACACCAAAACTAGGTGCCAACATATATTTACATTTACACTTGGATACCAACAGCTCACCAGCCTATATGTACAATTACAAAGGGTTCGGATCAGGGACATTGCAGTTTTCAAAGCTCCTCTTCACCTCCAAGACTTGGTTCATAATATGTCCTAATATCAAATTTTTCAGATCTGCATTTTTATTTGCCCAGCCCACCATTAACTTGGAGTCTCCAAAGACTTGTAATTTTTTAAAACTTTTTCTGCTGCTATCTTCAAAAAGAGCAACATTGCATAGTGTTCAGCATGATTGTTCATGCCTTGATCAACAGCTAACTTCAGTTTAAAATGATGAGATTGATTAAGAAAAAGCAAAACACCAGCCCCACACTTTCCTGGAGAATAATGAATGTAATTAAGGATCCTTTATTTTACTAACGAAAATAATAAATGTACTTATGTAGAATTATTAATATGTAAAAGTACAATAAAAATGAAATATAATACTGTATCTTGTATTAGAGAAGCAAGAATTAAATTCTATATCCATAAGTGCACAGGCCCTTTCGTCTGACCGCAAATCCATGTGTCATATGACATACTTTCTTTTCTAGATGTAAAAGTTATATGATATATCCCTTCAAAGTTATGGGTCAAGAATGCTAGTGATGTTAGAAATAATCTCAAAACAAGAGAAGTGCGCAATAAATGACGAGCAGTCATCTAATGATGTGCAGAAATAAGGCCTACTGCTAGTTATTCTTATCAAATAGAGTTTGTTGAGGTTGGTCTAGTAATATACTGTAGGGCAGTCTATTTTTGAGTAACTGAGTTTAATGCATGCCTACTGTGGGTGAGCCGGGAGCTTACATCACTCTTCTATATTTATGTCTGCCTATTTTTCTCAAATATGCTTTTTCTTCTACGAGTTTAGGCTAAGATTTATTACATCAAGGAGCACAAGGCTTTTTGTCTCTTTATAGGAATCCTCTTCAGTGCCATATTAGTAACCTAATTTAACAGCTAACTGTATCATTTCATAATGCTAACTTAGATGATTGAATAATCTAATGACAGAAGAATTTGTAGGAAATATCATCATCCTATTTTCTACGTTGAGAACACTATCATATGGTAGTTAGGAAGAGAACATTAGCTTTTGGACAAAACGTTGTAGGAGTCCTTTGTCTTGTCCTAGAGCGGGTAACACAGAAATTGTGTGGTGCAATTTCTACATGCTACATTATTTTTTTAATGGAACTGATCAAAGCTTATATACAAGCCATGTTAAGTTTATTATACACTTACCTGGTTCAACTTTAATGCATATTAAATGTTTGCACAGATATGTTTCCTATGAGAATCATGTGGATGATGTTGCCTTCTGTCTTCTTTGGTTTGGGGACTCCAATTTTATATTTAAATATGGGGTGTCAAACAATTTATAATTCCTGTTCTTCTTGTTTTGTTTCTAATCAAAACTGGATTATTACCATGCATTGACATTACTTTCAGGGTGTTCTCAATGGACACGACACTTTTTTATGTCCAATGCCCTAGGTATCTTATTTTAATTTGTTTCATGCTTGGCAGATCCTTGAGCCACCAAAAGAGCCGGCTCGTTCAAGAACACATTGGGATCATGTCTTAGAGGAGATGGTTTGGCTTGCAAAGGTTTGGCACTGTATTAATTTATTTGGCATTATGTATTTAGATGCCAATGCCAACAATGTTATACTTACTCTCTGGATGCCAAATTTCAGTAGGACATTTTCTGTCATGTTTACTGACTAGTTATGTGGTGCAGATATTTAGCTGAGTTGGTTGCATTCTTGAAATGATTTTTGGACCATTTATGTTGTCTGCTATGTTTTGTATAGCTGTCTGATAGGATTTCAGCCTTGCAGGACTTTGAATCAGAAAGAAAATGGAAATTGGCTCATGCGAAGAGAGTAGCATTAAGAGTTAGTAAGAGTGGGCTAGACCAGGCTTCAAGGGGAGAGAAGCGTTTAAAGGTTTATGATTTTATATATTAAATGGCAGATTATAATTGACAACATTATCTGAACATATTTTTGTATATACCTTCTTCCGTTGAGAATTTATTGCAATATCTTTGTAGATCAACTATTTGCAAATTTGCGTGTTATACAAAGGAAAGAATAATACAGTTTGCTCTCTTTGCATAGTTGTTATTAGTAAGGCATCATGCTGTGCTTGACCGATTTGACATAATCTTGTTCATGAGACTCGAAAACGACTTTCTATAAGCATTAATGTTGTCTCTTAAATATCTTCCTTCTCATGTGCAAACTATTTATGCTGCTGTGTTGTAGGAGGAGGAACAGCGTACTCGGAGGTTGGCCAGTAACATTGCAAAAGATGTCAGGAAGTTCTGGATGAAGATTGAAAAATTGGTAATTAAATTTTTAGTGTATCTATTTGTTTGTAATCTGTTATCATCATTGTGTCATGCTATGTCAAGGGTTATATTTTACATTCTTTCAATAGAACATTTTTTTGTTAATTTTGCGTGATCTACTAATAAGTTGGTTGTTACTATCTAAAAAGCTTGGGTGGTATTATCGTATTTTATTTTTCAATTTGTTTTGTTTGAAAATTTCTCAGGTGCTTTATAAGCATCAGCTGGAGACTGAAGAAAGAAAGAAGCGAGCGCTTGACAAACAATTGGATTTTCTTTTGGGCCAAACAGAAAGGTAGTATGCATTTTGGCTCTCCTGGATTCCTTGAATAGCAGCCAAATTTGTCATTTTTCTTACATGATTTTGTGTAAAGGAAATTTGTTACCAGGCCTGATTAGAGATCATTGTACCAGGTACTCAACAATGCTCGCAGAGAATCTTGTGGACTTACCTTCATCTCATGAACGGAAATCACAACTTCTGTTGCAATCAAGTCCGATAAAACCTGGCAATGAAGTGTCTGACCATCAGGTAAAAAATGACAGGCTGTCTTCTAAGGACCCTTCAGGTCCTTCTTCAGGCCCTCCATCCCGAATACACATCTCAGATGAAGAAGCACATTTGAAGATTCTTGACAGAGGAAGTCACCTCAACATTGAGGAATCTGAGGATGAATTTTCGATGGGCACTGCAGATGACATGGTGAGCAGCACATAACATAACGCTCTCTTTTTAATGGATGATCAGACCTTGCATTATATTAGGAAATTTGTTAGTTTTCTGCTGCAAACATAGAAGCTAAGCCAAGTCGGGTGAGGAAAAAGTCATACTTGGTGAATTTTCCTGTAGCTTTATAAATCCATTGTCCCACGAAGTAGATAAAGTATGGTCCTGCTGTCAACTAGTATTGACAAGCAGGCCTAGGAGGCTAGCCCTAGGCATTTAAAAACTCAAATCAGTTATCTTGGTTATGACTAGTGTATGAAATTGTATACTTGTAGTTTGCATAAGTGATGGAGTTTTGTAAGTTGTGAAGAATATACGTCGCTGTATGTTTTTTAAAATAATCCGGGCTGTTTTTTGTTAAATTTTTGGGCATTTGTTTTGGAATGATATTTTTTTCTGAATCTTCATTACTACCATTTTTGAGAACTTTCTGGACAATACTAATATGGGTGTAGACATCCATCTGTGTTCTTTGAATAGGTCTTTGTTGTTTATAACAATATTTGCCTATGTGTATTTGCAAAGAAATTACATGTTTGTAATGCAGAATGCATTACTTTGTGTTTGTTTCTTCAAGTAAAATTCGGTATTGAAAAAAAAGTGGTTGTTTCAAACTTGATTTATGTAGCTCTTTTTAATTCTTTTAATTGTTCTCTACTCAAAGAAGTAGTTCCTAACAGTTTTATCTCGAGTCTTGACACTGGCAGGAAGATGATGAAGCAACATTGGAAGCAGATGAAGCACTGATAACTGAAGATGAGCGTAGAGAGGAACTTGCAGCATTGAAAAATGAATCTGATATACCCATAGAAGAACTTCTCAAACGCTACAGACATAATAAAGGTGGAGTACTTTTCTGTGGATTTGTAAGATGACATGCGAGATAAATCTTTGCTCGATTTCTTCTACAAGCAATTTTAATAGCATGTATAGACTGCTATAGCTAACAAATTAACTTATGTCCAGGTAGCGAGAGTGCAGAGAATGATTTTGAAGATAATATTGAACCAAATGGACAAGATTTTGAGGAAAATGTGGCACCGTCAGAAGAAGAAAAGTCTGAACCCATGAATTTTGGTGGTGAAAGTAGTGAAGCAGACACAAACAGAGACACTGATTTCAAGCCAACAGCTACTTCAGATTTGCAGGTTACAAAATTGGATACTTATGATGAGCCACATCAAAATGAAGGACTAGGTAATGGTGTTATGTTTGGGAAACAGAATGTAGATTTTATTGACGCTGTTGGCAATGAATCAAGAACAATTTCTGATCATAGGATGGACATAGTCAAGGAGAATGATCAAAATCATTTTGTTAGTCTGCTTGTAGATGTAACGGAAGTGAACAACATTCTTTCTCTTTCAGGTGACGGAAATGGATTTTATACAGCATTTGTCCATGACACTGATGGTGGGGAAGAAGTTGATCCACTAGCTCAAAGGGAGTTGACTGATGGAATATTGTCACCTGAACAGAGGAGAGCTGGAGAGGAAACAGCCGCATCTTCTGACTCTGGCAACGAAACAGTAAGATTCTGACATCCTATTTACTATAAATGTGAATCTTTGTTAGTGTGGCTGGTAAGGTTAGTCTGTGAGATGTGAGTCCTGTCCTGAAGCTGGCTGCTTCAATTGCCCTGTTTGAAACCTTGAGCAAATGTGATTTGTACTTGGTAACAAGTCCAATTCTGGCATTTGTGTCTGGTCTTGAAGTGAAAATTCAAGGTCGTGAGGTTATGTTTCCATTTAGATGAGGTGTGGCTTAGTAAGTTTAGTCATCTTGTTTCTTGCAGGCTTTTTGATTGAGATGAAGCCTTGACCAGCGTGGTCACCCATCATACAAACTCGTCCTGTTACTGGAAGATTGACTAAGATAAGCATGTCTACTGCAGGATGATGGGGAGTACATAAACGCAGCTCTCACAGGGGAAGAAGAGGTATTGTCCATTCCCACGCCTAAGAAGTTTAAATTTTGTTTCTGGAGCTGGTACATCTCTTCACGGGTATGCCCTGTCTTTGGGCCTTTGCATTTTGAAACTACTTCTGCTGTTAAAGAGGCATTTTTTAGGTGATGTATTTCAATGAAGCTCATGTAGTTTGTTTTGTTGGATACTTTTACCTTACTTGCAAGTTGCAACCTTGTCCGTTTGAGTCGTTTGAGAATCAAAGAGTGCAGTGTATATAGAATGCTGGGTTTTGCTGTGCAGGATTATTGTGAATTGCCATTTCCATGTCTATCTGATTCTTACATGAGATGCGACATTTTACATTGTATGAGACATTGCATTTTTTTATAATTTTTTAAGCTAAAGCTGGATGGTATCTTGTGATAGTAGCATTTTCTATACTGTGGCATGTGGCATTGTGATTACTAGAATTTACTATACTGTGGCATGTGGCAAGCATTTACTGCATGCATCTGTGAAATTATGCAAATATCTAATACTTTCATTAAGTGTAACAATGCTTGTCAAGCCAGATGCTGAGTTGAGTTAATTGTGGGAAGTGAGAGGGTTATGTACTGAAAGTGGTCCTATTCCAAGTTGCCTTTCTTGTGTAACCTTGTTATCATTTGCATTAATCTTTGGATCCTTTGTTTAGTTGAATATTAGCTCAGTTTTTGGTTGACATTTTCTACAACATGCTCACATCAAGCTGACTGTTAATTTATTTTCTCGAGGCCATCTATGGCATAATCCTGTCAAGATGGCTGTTAACTCACTATTTAGTTGCTTTCTGCAATCTAGTTCTGAAATCAGGTTGTAATGTGGAGTTTTCAGTTTTAGGTTAGTTAATTCTATGATGTCTGGTCCAAAACCATTTTCAATTTTGTGGTGAGATCACATTGGATGACATTGTTTAGATTGTGAAAAATTACTAGTTTCTTTCTTTACTTTGATTTGTTAGTTCAGTCTTTTCATTCTTTCAAACTGAGCTTCTATTGTTGTGTAGGATGATGAAGTTACTTTGTTAGAAGAAGAGGAGCTTGCTAGAGCAGAGGGTAATGACACAACCAAAGAGGTTAGCTGAATGCTCTGAGTTTAATCTGATAAACTGTTGCCTAGTATTTAGTACTGTAACATAACTTCAGGAACAATTATGGGAGAATTTTAAAAATTCCTTCTCTGCTCTCTCCTCCCCTAGAACCAAGCTGACAATAAAATATGGCTTTTTGTTCATTTGATGCTTGAGCCAACTATGTGGAAATGATGGGTTGTCATACCAAGTCCTTGTTCAATCCATGCAATAGAGGTGTTCAAAAATTGTAATCACTGGTTACAGGGAGTGGCATTTGTTTATCAAATTGGCATTGCTGCTAGAAGACAAATAATTATTAGAGTGTTTTGCATTGCATTAATGCTTTTATTTTTAATCAAAGGGATCCTGATTGATAATCAAATCATGTTTTGCGAAAGCTTTTCCATAGAAATGATATTCAACTTCACTAATTACATTAGACTCCAAATATAAAAGTGGAGCTCATCACTTAGACCATTCCTCATTAGAGACAATTGTTTGTTCTGTGAAAACAATGAAATTATCCATTTATAAAAATGCAAATTAAATGGTGCATGATAACTAATTTTGGTGTTTTTTGCAGACCGTTTTGTTGTTCTAGTTAATAGACATTTCAAATGACCAGTGACATTTGTTCTATACTGTCGATTTTATCTTTTTTGTTAAGATACCTTAATGAGGATATGGATGTTTATTTTTGCAAACCCATAGACATATTCTAAGTTACCGGAAATGCTCCCATGGGAACATTTTCGGAACCATTACATCTGAGAAATGTGCCAGAAATTTTCTAAAATTTTCCATTGTTCTGGGATGTTTGTCCTAATTCCTGCTTTTTTTGTTCTTTTAAAGTTTTTTATTTATTTTTAAGTAGTCCGACTCTAAAACAAGGTTTCCAGACCGTGGGAGCGAAGCGGGAGTGCTGGGAGCTAGCGTTTTTTATATAATATATATTTTGTATATTATAATTCATTTATATTAAAAAATGCAGAATGCCAAATTAGTTGCAGAATATATGAAAACATGCATATCTTTGCTACTTGTAGATAATATAATATAATATAAGATAATTCTATTAATGTCCAACAAATGACCACAAATAGGTCAATGGGACTTGTTAACACAATTTTCTGCACTTAGCGACAGATCTGGAAATGACTTGAAATATAATGTTTGCACCCAAAAATCAGACCTGATATGACTTGAAATCTACACAGAAAAATAGGTTAATTGTAGGAAATTTGCCCCCAGAATGTCCTTGACAAATTCCTCTCCATTTAGGCTAGTGAATGCCAACCATAGGGAGGTGTCCCTAGCCTCTTTGCTTGCTGTCCACCACCTGCAAATCTTCAAAACAAAGCAAAATAGCAGCAGCAAATACAAATAACAGCAGCAATATAAAGAGGTTTGTTTTTTATATAACCAAAGTTTAGAAATTTAAATTTTTAGTGTTTTTGGAGAGATTTCCACAAACTTTTACTGAAAACCGGCAAAGGAAATTGCGAAGAAAACAATACCAAACTACAGAAAATTGCCTAAATGGTATGCTAGTAACTCCTGAATATTGAGACAGTTCACAACTAAAACACACGCAAAATTAGAAGGCCCGGTACAAGCACATCAAGCTTTTATTTCTGCAAA
>CBVK0101536020.1:9041-33713 GCA_900067695.1 Picea abies | reverse complement strand
ATCCATATTTACTTCTTATCAACCATGAAAAGACAATAATGAGTCATATTTACATCAAAAAATCTTGGGTTCATTACCCAAACCTTTGTGCTGTAGGGATTTCTTCAAGGGTTGACATCGATGACAACCAACCTTAATCAACAGTAAAAAGGCGTGAACTGAGCATTTATGAAACTTAATGAAGGGTGCTCAAGAAGCTTTAAAAAAATTATGGGCATCAAAGAAGTGTCTCCGAGAATATTTAGGGCATATATGAGACCCCGTATATAACTAAAATGTGGGCCAAGCAATACTCATTGTAAATTTACATATTCGTGAAGCTAAGGAGCATGAACACAGGTGGTGAACGGGATAATTTAGAGATCTTAGCAACCAAATTTCAACCAAAGAAGGAATAATTACCCAGGATGGAACCTCCAAAGGTCAGTGCACCTGGATAAAAAGAATGAAAAACATGCACCATCCACAAGTTATCGCAGGAACCCGCAGAGGAAGAACATTTTTTTACATAGACATAGGGAATCGTTGATGTTGATGCAATTCCTTCACCGCAGACTGAACCAATGAGCACCACACTAGTAGAGGAAGAGGGACAGGCCCCAACGATTTTAGGGATGGAAATTGAATCATAAGGAAGTGTAGGGGGGCACAACCCATTAGAAATAGGAAACTTATAACAACCTCTGATGGTCGAAGCATCCCACAAGACAAATGGCATTGACAGTGAAAGGACAAAATTTGACGAGCCAAGGTCACAACCTGTGGTAGGGTTCGTGTAGCACAAGGAAGTGTAACTCGTAGAAATCACGAGGTAACCAAAGTTGGGCTAGGAAGAAAGAGAACCAAAGGCTGGGACATCTAGCGTGCCAACACACAAAAAGGGGAAACAACCCATCCTGCGGTCCCCACAAAAGTAGCCCAAGGCCTCTATAGTTTTGTTGCACATTCCAGATGGGGTGTAGGCCACACTGATATTGTTGGGATGCATTGAAAGGTTACAGTATGATTACCATGATGTTTCTGACATCAACAAGTTCCCATAATTTTCACAATAGGTGTACATGGAAAGCCTGAGCACAAGGTCATTAGGAGATCTAGTGTTGTAGCCAAAGAAGTGGGTAGCACGCCTGGTAAATACAAGGACTCTTAATTTGTTGTAGATTCCTCACTTCAGTAGGGGGAAAGACGTGAAAAACTACGTCAAGAAGTTACTAGCAGTCCTCCATGGAAGATTTGTGGCTGGACAATCTAGTGTCCATCAATGTGGAATTAATATTGTTTATCACGGGACTGCCATCAAATGGCGAGAAGCCCGTGCAGTATATGGATGAAAAAACCAAGGAAAAGGCACTCACCAAAGAAATGAACAAAACCCATGGGAAAAAAAGGGGCTCGTGCAACATTATCATAAAGTGAATCAATGATGCATCCACCAAGATGGAAAAAAAGTTGATGGCATGAAAACTCCTTCAAAAATGTCACAAGGAGGAGGTCCCCACTTGAGTTATCACAGCTACAACGCAATGTGCAATCGATACCATGCTTAGCTGGGCCCCATACTTATTGAATCTGTTTCTAGATGACTACAAGGATGTGGAGGACTTGGGAATCAATTTCCACTATTTGTGGCTCATCATGTTGATAGCGCTAATCGGATGGAAAGAGCCTACCTACTCATACTTTTGTGATAAAGTAGGATGATGTCACACAACATGTTACACGTCATTGGGGAGAACTTTTAATTCAAAGTGGAGAAGTGGAAATGCCAACACTTTTGCTTGGTATCTCAACAATATGCAAGAGAAGATAGCCTATACCTAGAGAATAACTCCCAAAGTGGTCACGCAGTACCAGGGAATATCCAACTTCAAGGCTACATGACACAATATGTGGATCTAGGTGTGAAGGGATCCAGAAAAAAGAATGGCTACAACTTTTATTTTGCTTCAACGTAGAGAAAGTTGAATGGGAAATAAAGGACTGGTAGGATGACTGGAAGATCCTAGTCATCACTAAAGACTTTCCCAAGGGGAAAGAAGTTGAATCAAGGTCATCTAAGACATCTGCAGGAGGAAGCATCGTGACCAAGAAACCAACACAAGAGATGAAGCCTGACCTGAAGACAGTGCAACAGAATAAGGGCGGCACCCCAAACAAGGATGGGAAGATATAGGAAAGAAGGATAATGTCCTCGCACATGAGGAACAAGGAAGGGGGGACATAAAAACACAAGGAACCCCGATGACAACAACTTCACAAGATGCAAGTCCACCCAAATGGTCGATCATACATATAGGCGGGCCACACAAGAAGGACAAGGCCCACAAAGACATCTTGGAATACACAATCACCAAGGATGACGTTGAATTACTAGTAGAGAGGGTTCAGGACCACACAGTGGAGGAATATGAAGAGGTTAAGAACCAACAAGAAAGGATCATGAAGGAGTTTGTCGACGTTAAGTAGGTCCTGGAATGGATACAAGCAACAAAAGCACAAGAGAGAAGAGCATAATTGATCCTACGATCGACAAAGGCATGAGAAAAACCACGTAGAATGAGGAAGAAACAATCCAACTCATAGCGAAAGAAAGTCCTATATTCCACATTACAATATATATGTTGCATCTTGAGGAGGCCATGGCATAGACACCACTTAAATACCTGGCATAAGTAGAGTTGGTCTTGGCTAAAATACCAACTAAGGCACTATACAAGTTGCAAGTCTGTGTCACATAGGAAGTGCAATCATGATCCACAAAAGATATGACAAAATTTCAAGTCACCAAAGATGGAAAGGATGCACTACAAATTGTGGTAGAGCAGGTTTGACTGGAGACATAAGAGGAGAAGTAGCACACAGATAACCTTGAGAAAAAGTTGAAGGAAGTCTTCACAAAGATTTTGGATAACGCGCAGGCATCCGTGAGCAATGTTGAAGAACATATTCAAATCATTGTGAATATGCTTGAAGGTTACATGAAGGAGATTGAGGAAATCAAGGATAAATTAACACCAACAACTCCTCTTAAAGTCATAGATGAAAGGGAACAATAGAAATCCTTGAAAACATAAATGATCGAAAGAGAAGCCAAAGAGGTCACAAAATTTTTTGACATGACCGCACACTTATGGACGACTTTGGAGGAATATGAGATGGTCCAACATCTGGACCAACAAGAGGAGAAAATCAACATTGCAATACAGGAATCGAAACATTGATAGAAGGCCATGAGTATTACATATAGGGATGATTTAAGGGGATAAATTTAGCTCATGGGCTAATGTTCTATACTTTTTCCCAAAAAATAGATTCGCTTTTCTAAAATTTATTATCCCAAATTCTATAGAATAAAATTATCTTACCTTAAAAATAGCCCAAATTTTATAGAAGCTATATTAAATCCTTATCAATTTGAATACTTTTACAAAAATATCAACAACATTTTATAGTTTGCATATTAAAGACTAGTAAGATTCGCCAAGGTTTCTACATTTTGAGATAAATTTCCATCCTTAAAATTATCTCTGATTATAGAATGATTGAAAGGCATGCATGAGATGAAGACCCTGCATACAGAATTGAATATTGTGCATATCAACAAGTAGGAAAGGAAAGCCCAATTAGAACCTCTCCAGGAGTAAGCAACACAAATAATTTTTGAACTAGAGGAGGAAAATCCAAGGTTGGCTCAAGTTCATGCTGAGAGCATAGAGTCTCTAAAGGAATACATTACAATGCAGAGGGTAGAGGAGCTCATAGAGAAAGTTGCGCAAGAAAAATCCAAATGGAAGAATTAGAAGGAAATTTTCATCACTTGGAGAAGGTCGTGGAGGGAGAAAATATCGCTTGAGTGGCTCAAGACAAGCCACATGTCAATGTTGGGTGCTAGTTGGTGCAGGCCTACTTTGGAAGATGATCTATTTTGGGCACATGCCTAACTTTAGAAGACAAGGTCTATTTTTGGAAGCGTGTGCCTTAGGAGGCAGGAAAAAAGCATGCAAAAAAAGAAGGAAAAAGCAATGTGGCGCACATGTAGACAGGCATAACTATGCTAAGGTTAGGGTTTTTGACAAATATTGTAATGGCTATAAGCTGGTATAATAGTGTAAATAAATACCTAGGAGGTCTAGGTAGGGAGTTCAGAAGCTATAGATGGTAGTAAGTTTTGTTATGGTTCTTGTGGTAGAGTCGAATAAGCTAGTTTTTTAGGGTTAGGTCATAGACTGAGGAGCCTGGTGTGATCTAGTTATCCTCCCATAGGGTACTTACCCTCATTTTTATTGTAATACTAAAGATGTAATGTGCACATTGCAGATTTTTCAACAAAATAAATAAAAGAGCATAGAAGCCATATCTTTGTGGACATAGCCCCAGGAGGGGGTGAACCAAGGTAAAACATTGTGTTCTATGTGATTGTTAATGAATTATTTTACTATTCTATTAATCATTAGCTCAAGAATGAATGGTTAAAAATATTTATAACAACATGCATGCCTAGGGTTAAAGATGAATAAATAATAGAAGTAGATGAATGATCAATGATGAGGATGCACAAGGAAAAGGACCTAACTACAATCCCCACTCATTCCTAGACTACAAACACCTAAGTATTGAATTCCCCCGTAAAATATATCTCAGGTAAGACTCTGTTGTGCACCCTGTGCATAGCATTTCCTTCTGGTTTACCAAGAGGGTCGATAGTTTTGAGGTTTTTTTTGGAAACCTATTTGAGATCAGAACCTGGGTCAGCCCAAGTAACCAACAATACCTTATTGAATACTTGTGGAAAATACAAAATTCTTCATGATTGACATATAGGTCCTTAATATTGTTATATTGGTGATATCATTTACTTTACTTGGATAAGAAATGATTTAAACCTCGAGAAAACCATAAGATTAAATATATTTAGTATGGTCCTCAAACCATTTTTTAGAGAATTGGAGAAAATGCATCATGATTGATATTCCTTCTCATCTTGGTATACATGATGTTGTGATCATTTGAAAACTCAAGATTTACGAGACATCACATTTATAGGATGGAGTTTCTCTCATCATAAGCGTACCTTTCCAAAATTTCAACCTTATTGGGATGAAAATACTCTTTTTGATATTCACACATGCACCACATGAAATAATCCACTACAACTTTTTGAGTTTCTCACAAAGTTTCATTGTCAATTGAAGATAAGTGAAAATGTCAATAAAACTTTAAGTGGAATTTCCCACATATATAATGAAAATTAGAGACAATTTCCCCTAATGATATGAAAATTTGTCATGAATGAAAACGATATGAAGATTTTTCATGACTGCCATACATGACTAAAAATGATATGAAGAGATGTCATGAATTTTGTATACTTTCCTCCAACAAATGTTAGTTTCAACTGTGTGTTCACAAGAGGGTTTCCATCCATTTAGAGATATTTAAATTTAACTTTTATCTTTACATTCTCCATGTCCATGCACTCAACTAATTCATAGCTCTAACTTGGAGAGAAACAATACTAGATGATTGTTGTAGTTTTGGGAGGATAATGCCATGTCATGCTAGAGGTATATGTTGACAAAAGGGGCTATAGACTAGTTTGTTGGATGTTTTCATGATTTATCCCTAAGATAGTCCTTAAATGGTCCAATAACCCTTCACCAATACTTCATTGAATACATTATATATCTTGTCTAGGAGGGCCTCTAACACCTGGGTAAAAACTAACAAGGAGGGGGTCTTGAACACATCCATGTGTTGTGTGGTTCACTCTTATATTTGACAAAACTGTCATGGATCAAGTAGATCATATTTTCTTTTCTCTCCACTTTATAACTGTCTAAGTAATCTCCCATGGATATTTGGTCTAGTGGCAAGTTTTTTGGTGATCTAAATTGTAACCCAAGTTCGATATTTATGATTGGGTGTAAATGACGCCATGTGAAAGTTTGGGGCATCTTGATTACATCCAGACACTTCAGTTCCATAATGAGTATCCTTGGATTTTTAGTAAAAGTGATGATCATACAATAAGGATATGGAAATGGTAATATCAAACTTTCATATCTATACTTACTATCCATAATCATTATGTACATTGTAATGTGTTCTTCTTTTCATCACAAGGAGGATTTGGTTGTTTCAGCCTCCTTGGATCAGACTTTTTGTGTATGGGATACTGGTGCTCTAACGAAGAAAATTGTCTCTCCAGCTAATGAAATTTTAAGGTTAACACAAATGAACACTTATCTTTTTGAAGTCAGTGATGTTGTTGTCAAATATGTTTTGGAAATTCATGACCATGGAGTGAACTAGGTTGCTTTTCATTCCAGTTTTTCCTTTAAAACTCAAAAAGTAAAGGGCATAAATTTCCATAACTATAACCTGAATACATGTGATGAGATGTGCATTTGAAGGAGTGTCATATTTGTTCTTTGGAATGTCCCAACCATTATTTTTTGGCTCAACATTTGGAACATGGAACTCCTTATCATTATTTCCTCACATAGCTTCCTTTGAGCCTTTTTTCTATTTTATAAATGAGGGTGAATTGTGGGAACTTGTTATTATGGAATTGTAGTGGAAGCTTGTGAGTCAACTACATTGTTTCTTCTACCTTTTGGTATGATTTGGACCAACTCTATGTTGTGGAATCTTGTTGGATCCCTAGAACACTCTACATCAAACATAGTGTGTTGACAAGTTGGTAAGGGAAATATACATTTAATGTGGGAGCTCTTCCTAGTAGACCAATTGGGATAGTAAACCCTAGGGGACATATTCAAATATATCCCATGTATAATACACATAGATATGTGTGATAGCACCTACCATGAAAAATTGTATGGAGACCAATTCTTAAGTCATCATAGCCAAAAATGAAAAATTCGATTGCCATTACCCTTACCCTAGAAAATTTGGAGGAAAATCGTTTGATGTGAGATGATGTTGGCCCAAGGTTGGATATTTTTGAAAAGTTAATTGGAATCTAAGTATTTATTCAAAAACTACTTGGATTTTCATATGAAAACTTTAATCCGACCTTCGTTATCCTTCAAAATCCGGTGTAGACTAGAACTACTCAAAAAGTTGGTTGAAGAAGAAGACTCCAACAGAGAAATTTGGTGGGCTTGGAGGCAAGTAGTAAGTCTGAATCTAAACATCAGTAGTAGGATGCATAAAATTTCTATACACCATGCTTTATGTCATGATCATATCTGCTTTATTTCATATGTAATTAAACCATGCTTGTTGAATGCAGTTCACATTACATGACTTTCAAGTAAACAATTGTAATCTCTTCCAAAATACTTAGCTCGCTAACTTATCTTCTCATTTTATTGAGTGTAGGTACCACCAGATAGGTACCTTTACGATCTATCTTCCTCGATTGAGAATCAAGATATACTAGGAGAGGTAGAAAGTGAGACGTATTGTATTGGATCTAACAGTTCTAGATCAACTAGAGCTGAAAAGGTAAGAAGAAGATTGCATAGACGCATGAAATTTTTTATTGTCGAAGGAGGGTCATGTGATTATGATGATGAGAGCATAGATGAAATTGAGTTTCCCTTGAGGTATAGACATCTAGTTGAATTATGGTTACCTAAGGAGCTACCTCAATTGGACACAGATTTCTTCATCAATGGGAGGATGTATCACATTGCTCCATCATCCTTACATGGATTGGGCTTATTTTCCATGGATGGAATAAAGGAAAAATATGGCATTGTAATTGAATTGATGGAGTATGTAGGACCATGCTACAAATACAATCAATGGTTGATGTTGTTCTAATATACGTGAAGTATGCGAAGATACGGAGTTGCTATAAATTATATACAACTAGTCGACAAAAATCAAAACAAAGGGGCGACTATGTATATTGATGGAAGGCCAAAATCTTCTGAAAACATTGAAGGCTTTATAAATAGTACACAACCAGGGACAACAAATAAGAAACCGAATTTCATATTTGAGGGGCATGAAAGAAATCGTTTATTCGCATGTGCAACAAAATCAATCGTTGCAGGTGAAGAGTTGTTGATCAATTACAATTTGAATCGAATAGATGGATGAGATGCTACTATGGGGGTAAATATATTATATACCATTTAACTCAACCTTTGATAAATCACTCTTATTATTCACCTTTTTGCATTAATTATCTTATATACCATTTAACTGAACCATTTGCATTAATTGTCTTGCTTCTTGTATTGTGGCAACGTGATCATGTCTGAAAACCTACATGGCTTGGAGGCAGCTCCGATCAGGTTAACTTCGATGTAATAAAAAAAACATTATTATATAATAGTTGTTAATATTCGACCTTTTCCATTCTTATGAGGTTAATATTTAAATATTATATCATGTTTATTATATTTTGGTAGGGGTTCGGTTTTCATACGACACAACTTTTAACATCTGCACCTGAGGTTATCAACAATGTAATAGTAATTCACTAAAGTTTTTTTGCATTGATGAAATTTATTAAACATGTTTAATTATGTAGTTTTAAATTTTAATATGTCTTTCTTCTTGTGTTGTGGTAGGGTGATCATGGTCGGAATCGATAGCCTAGTGGAGGAAGCTCTGATCAGGTAAACATCTATGTAATAGAAACAGTCTTTTTATATTATATAATAGTTGTTAACATTTGATCATTTCTGTACTTATGAGCTCAATATTTCCATATGCTAACATGTTTATTATATTTTGGGAGGGGGCTGGTCCTTGACGTACAACAAATCATGTAGCTTATGCGTCTAAGGTAAATGCAAATATGATTAAAATATCTTATTTTTTTTAATGTTACAATTATTTTCATAAATTTTATTGATTGATTTATTGTGTCAGGGTGACCATGGAAAGTCACCTACAGCTACATCCATCTAGGGTGACCTTGGAAAGTCACTCATTGTGTCGCATCAGGAAAATGTTAATAGTAACTAAATAAGATTACAATAACTAAATTTATTTAATGTTAAAATTAATTTCATTAATTTTATTGATTAATGTATAATATCTTATTTTTTTTAATGTTACAATTATTTTCATAAATTTTATTGATTGATTTATTGTGTCAGGGTGACCATAGAAAGTCACCTGCAGCTACATCCATCTAGGGTGACCATGGAAAGTCACTCGTTGTGTCACATCAGGAAAATGTTAATAGTAACTAAATAAGATTACAATAACTAAATTTATTTAATGTTAAAATTAATTTCATTAATTTTATTGATTAATGTATTGTGGTAGGGTGACCATGGGAAGTCACCTAGGGGTAGATCGGTCCAAAGTGTCTGTGGGAAGTCATCCACAATGTTGCATCAGGTGTCGCATCAGGTAAGTGTTAGTGTAATAGTAACTAAATTTGATTACAATAACTAAATTTCTTTAATGTTAAAATTAATTTCATTAATTTTATTGATTAATGTAATTTATTTAATGTTAAAATTAATTTCATTAATTTTATTGATTAATCTATTATGGCAAGGTGACCACTGGAAGACACCTATGGGTAGATCAGTCAAGGGTGACCATGGGAAGTCACCCACAATGTCGTATCAGGTAAGTGATAGTGTAATAGTAACTAAATTTGATTACAATAACTAAATTTCTTTAATGTTAAAATTAATTTCATTAATTTTATTGATTAATGTATTGTGGCAGGGTGACCATGGGAAGTCACCTAAGGGTAGATCATTCCATGGTGATCGTGGGAATTTACCCGCAATTCCTCATTAGGTGTCGCATCAGGTAAGTGTTAGTATATAATAGTAACTAAATTTGATTACAATAACTAAATTTATTTAATGTTAATATAATAGTAACTAAATTTGATTACAATAACTAAATTTATTTAATGTTAAAATTAATTTCCTTAATTTTATTGTTTGATGTTTGTAGTCCATACTCAATGTGGATGATGAGGTCTTTGAGGAAGAAATATTTTATTCTACAAACCCAATGGAAACTGTCTGGAAGGACCTAAAAAGGGAAAACATAGAATTACATTGTTTGATTAGCAGAAGACTCATGACGGAGGAGATCAACGCAAGAATTAATGAGCTGAAATATATAATACATTCTTATGGGGGAAGTGGCATATTTACATAATTTTATCAACTATGACATATATTCATTTATGATTTTTAGTTTTATATTTTTTATATGATCTGATAAGGTCATGTATTCCTTTTGTAGGAGTTTTTAAAACTCGAGAGTGGACAACCTACAGATACCGTTATTGGTAGTATTGATGGTCCAATGTGGCCACAACATTGACATAGCATACCAGTGAGGATTTTTTACTCTCCTGAGGTTGGCCTCGAATCACTTGATGAGGATACTAATTTTTAGCAACATGACATGCCCGAGTAGGGTCATACATACACTAAGGCTCCACATGATGTTGGAGATTAACCTAGTGTCGATTGTGAGGAAGATTATCCTGGAGCAGGGTAGGTGAAAAGAATGGGAACACTAGATCTCACCTTTCTGGTGGATGATGCCTTTGTTCCAATAAAGATGCAAAAAAATGCAAGTATTTATTAATTGATTGATTGATTTTTATCATGTAATTGAAATGCACATATGTTGAAATTATTTGTAGTTGGGATACCATATTGTTTGGTATGATTCTCAATGTTAAACCCTGTTAGAAGTTGAAGTATTTCCATTTCTAACTTAATAATTTTGGTTGCAGATGCAAATAATTGCATCAGATGATATGGAAAACAAGTTGTTTTAGTTAGAATTGTATGAGAGATCAAGATCACCTTCAAGGTTTATTGATGCAATTTACCATGTGAATTCTTGTGCGTTACTGAATGGTGAAAATATTTATTTATTTGAATTTGTAAGTTTTTTCAACTAGTCTGCAGTATTAAAGTCAATATTTATAACCTTTAGTGGAACTCTCTGCTTTTTGATCCAATAGTTTTCTGAGAGTGGCAGACATGTTTCTACTTGTGTCATTTTAGCTATTAATTGTTATTTTATTTCTTTGCAGACCTCTAATCCTCATCACTTGACAATTCAACTAATGGAAGGGATCAAGAATCTTGAATTCATTCCTAATGCACAGGTACCTACCTTTTCAATTTATTTGTATAATGAATTTTTTGCAAAAGATAATTACATGAAGAAAAGGAACCAATTATTCCTTTCAAGGTGTTCTGTCTCTTTCTATATTTATAAAATTAATTTCTATTGAAGTTTGCTTCATATCTGCTACTTGTTGTTTTTTAGAGTAGATTCAAAATAGATAATGGTGTCTTTTAGAAACATTCTGAAGTATTCTAGTGGAAAGGAAGTCATTATGATGCCTAAAGTGATGAATAATGTTGGAATAGTGAATGGGCTTGAGAATAAAATATCATGCAACACATCTAAGGTTTGCAAAGTGAATTTGATGCCACCAAAGAAGTTTATTAAGGAGCAATTGTTTTTATCTTGAGTTGGCATTAGACAAACCCAAGAAAGATGTATTAAATATTTGGTCAAGTTTCTTGCTAATATACTCATGCATGTAAAACATGATTCATATGTTTTGGACATAGAAGATTTCATGTTTCGCAAGAAGAAAAAAGTATTTGCAAAGATATCCAGAAGTTCCAATATGATATCTTCTTGTTATCCTGAAAAAAGGTCGTCTCAGTTTCATATATGGAATGAATCAATAATCTGGTAACATTACAGCCTCTTTATCCTTTTTTTATTATGGCTCATTAATCTATCCTTGAAAATCTATAGAATTATTTGCATTTAAAAGGCTTCCAATATTTCTAGTGGTCTATTATCTGTTCTCTACATAGTATTTATAAACATGGAATTTTGACATTTGAGATTAAATGTGGTGTTTTCCAATGGCTTAGGAAATTTTTGTATTGAGATGGAAATTCTTATTCTAATTTTGTCGTGTTTTTTTTAGAAAAGCTAGCTTCATTATGTGTTCCTCGATGAAGGATTTTGATTGTTTTCATATGTCTTAGTGATGTTTTCCTACTTCCAATGCAAAGACTGTAATAATAGGTTTGGTTCTACTAAAGTCAATGGTGACAAATCACGCTAAAATCCTTCAATCCTTTTTGTGTACCTATGTATCCAAACAACAACAATATCAAGAATCTATCATCACCCCTAGATGAACAACAAATTTTTCTAATGCATATGATCTTATGAAGAAGAAACCTCAACTAAAACACGAGGGATTTGGACAAGATATTGTAGGAAGCATTGATTAGAGTAATAGGCCACTAATTAGTGATTATCCCAAGATCCAAAAACTTTGAGATAAATGAGATAAGATCCTAGTTAATTCCCCCATAGGGAGAACTAGATTAGAGCTTCCTTATAGACACAAAGAAGATCATGGCTAATGAAATATCGAGGAGCCTTGTACAATTTGCATGGAAATCCATCAAGCCCATGTCATTTTCCATATCAAGAAGGGCCATGGCTACCTCATCCAAGTTTAATGCCAGTTCATAAGCCTACAGTCCTCGTCGCACAATTTTTTTTTAAACCTACAGTCCTACAGTCATCATCGCTATAACAACTAAAAAGTGTTGCAAATACAACAATATCGTCACAAAAAATTATTATCATTTGTGTTTTGCCACGTAGTTACATCTCTATAGAGACGAATGTTTGTCACTATATCACCAATATTTTGTCGCAATATGGACATTTCTTTGTCCCAAACATAGCATTTTTGTGGCAAGAAATACTTTTCATTTGTGTTTTGTGGCGTGTTAGCATCTCTATAGCGATGGATGTTAGTTGCAATATATACGTATAACATAAAAAATCATTGATATAATGATGGATTGTCATATATATATATATATATATTCAGGAACACAAATGAATGGCATGTGAAAGCCATTTTTCATCGATATTTCTACTATGAGTTCTTCTTTGTCAATATAGCGACGAAAAAATATCCACGAAAAATAAAACTGAATTTCATGGCAAGTGCAATGAATAAGTGTCGCAATAGAAACGAAAAAGCGTGGAAAATTTGGGCATATTTAGTAGTGAGAGAAACTACAAATTGGGAGGAGATGTAGCATAATTTTTTGATCACATTTTCTTTTGAACATGAGAGTCCAGAAATAGAGGCAACACTGAAGTTGGTAATAGATAGGATCTTTGAAGAACCAGAAGTTGAAATTATAACAACTTATCATAATCAAAAGCGACAGATAGTTAGATAGATGCTATATTGTTATCACGTCACAGAAGATGATATAGTAGAAGAAAACCCACATGATATCAAGATTACATAAGTTGAAGGAGAAAGATAAGTAGAAGGTCCAAAGTTATATTTGTAATATTTTTCTACACCACTGAAGATAAAGAAGATAAACATTGTAATATAAGAGAATCCAAAGATTGCAAGTATTGGGGACTATTGGGATAACCAGACAGTAGAAAGAATAACAGAGTTATTGTGCGAGTATAGTGACCTATTTATAGTGACATTCTCAAAGATGAAAGGTGTTGTAGGAGAACTTGGAGATATTAATATCCCTTTGAAGCTGTATTCTAGACCAATAAGACAGAGACCTTACAAGTTGAATCCAATGTATAAGCAGAAAGTGAAGATAGAAATTGATAAAATCTTAGAGGATGGTGTCATAGAACCTATGGAAGAATCTGAATGGATTATCCCTATGGTAGTCTAGGAAAAGAACCAAGGGGGAATAAGGATCTGTGTAGACTTGAGGAAGTTGAATGATGCCTTCCTACATGATCCCTTCCATACCCCATTTATAGATGAAGTTTTGGAGAATGTAGGAGGACAAGACACATATTCATTTACTAATAGATTTTTAGGATATCGCCAGATCAGAATAACACTAGAGAATCAACATAAGACTAGATTTTCTACAGAATGGGGTTTGTATTAGTACACGGTGATGCCTTTTGGGTTGAAGAATGCCCCTACTATTTTTTACAGAGTAGTAGTAACTGCATTTAAAGACTTTATTCATAAATTTTTGGAAGTTTCTTTGAATGATTGTAGTGTTTATCTTACTGAAGGATCATGTTGAAGTGTTAATATTGATGTTATACATGTGTAGACAGTGTCATATTTCATTGAATATTAATAAATTCATTTTCAATGCACCATTTGGTATTCTGTTAGGGAATGTGGTGTGTAAACAGGGTTTGTTGGTTGATCATGCCAAAATTGTTTTCATAGTTAATCTACAGCCACCTAAGTCAGTGCGCTAGTTAAAATATACACTTGGTCATATAGGTTACTACAGGAAGTTCATAAGGGGATATGCACAAATTACTGTGTCCATGGAGAAATGTTTGAAAAGGAACATTAAGTATCAGTGGAATGATGAGTGTCGACAGAGTTTGGACATCTTGAAGGAGAAAATGGTGACAACGCCAATTTTGGTGTTTCCACATTGGTCAAAGGAGTTCCATGTTCATGTAGATGCATCTTCAATAGCACTTGGAGCAGTACTAACACAACCAAGAGAAGGTGTTACAGATCGCACTATAGAATTTGCAAGAAGGAAGCTTTCATATTTAGAGCTGAATTACAACACAACAGAAAGAGAAGGATTGGATATGGTATATGCATTGTAGAAGTTCATACATTATTTGTTAGGCCAACATTTTAAGATGTTTATAGATCACTCTACTCTTAGATGCATAGTCAACAAGCCAGTGTTGCGAAGAAGAATATGTAGATGGTTACTCTTATTTCAGGAGTTTGATTTTGAAGTAGTTGTGAATCCTAGAAGACTGAATGTAGGGAAAGATCATCTGTCTAGGATAACTAATGGAGAGGAACCAAGAAAATTGAAGGAAAATTTCCCAGATTCACAACTGTTTTTAGTACATATTGTTGATGAATATTTTTCTAACATTATTGAATTGTTGAGTACATAATTTGCCCCAAAGGAATATAATACTGCGTAGAAGAAAAATCTGGTGGTTAGATATGCATACTACCAACTGATTGTAGGTCACTTGTACAAACTTGGTGCAAAACACATTCTAAGGAGATGTGTAATGGAACATGAACATCCTATCATTTTAGCAAAATCACATGAAGGAATAGTTGGAGGACACTGTGCAGGGAAGGCTAATGCACAAAATATATTGCGTGCATGATTATGGTGGCCAACGGTTCACAAGGATGCAAAGGATTATTGTCCAAATTGTGATGTCTTCCATAGGGTAGGAAATCCATCCAGGAGGGATGATATACCACTGATACCTCATGTAACTTTGAAATTGTTTGAAAAGTGGGAAATAGAGTTTGTAGGACCAATTAATCCACCATCCAGAAGATCAGGAGAAAGGTATATTATTACATCGACATAAAATTTGACCAGATGGGTTGAAGAAACAACAATGAAGGATTGCAACACAGATACTGCAACACACTTCTTATTTGAACAAGTAGTCACAATATTTGGATTCCCTATAATTCTGATGAAGGATCAGGGGACTCAATTTATCAATAGTACTATCCATGCAATGACTGAAGAATTTGAGATACATCATCAGAAGAGCACTCCTTAGCATCATCAATCTAATGGGACAATGGAAGAATTTAATAAGATATTGGAGAATTACCTAACCAATATTTGTAATGTAAACAAGGATGATTGGGATTTGAAGATACCAACAGTGTTATGAGCCTATAGAACTACGTGCAAGAAACTTGCAGGGTAGACACCTTTTAGATTGGTATATGGACATGAAGAAGTATTCCCTTTGGAGTACCTGATACCTATTATGCACATTTCATCCATTACAAACATGAAAAAATTAGGCACAACTCGTGAAATATTAGCACAACTCATGGAATTAGAAGAAGAAGGGATTGTAGTTGGGTTCCATCAGGAATTACAGAAAGCAAAGGATAAATCTTGGCATGATAGACATATCAAGAAGAAGAAATTTAAGGAAGGAGATCTGGTTATCCTCTATGAAAGTAAATATTTTCAGCACCCATGGAAGTTCAAGATGCATTGGCTAGGGCCATATCAGATAAAGTCTATCACAAATGGAGGATTTGTGCAGCTACAGGATTTAACAAGAAAAGAGATGTAAGGATTGGTAAATGGAAGTCGAATGAAACTGTATAGGGACATTTGACCCAATAACCCTCAGTATATGCAACGTAGAGAAGTAGATTTGTACATAATGTGTATAGTAAGAGTTAAAATAAGAAAAAAAAAAAAAAAAAAAAAAAAGTAGAAAAAAAAAATTGGAAAAGACAAAACAAATATGTAGTAGATAGATAAGTGGTAGACAGACAGTTGGAAGATGCAGCGCACAACATACAGTAAATTAGTGCGACAGAATTCAAGATACTATGCGCTAGACAAATCTGACAGAATGAAAACATGGCGCAATGAGAAAAAAAAGTAGTTGGAATAAGAAACACCAGTGACCAAAAAAGTAAGGCACTTTTATGATAGAGTTTATAAAAGGGAAAAGAAAGAAAAAGTAAATACTTATGTTGTAGGTGAATCCTCCTGCGAACAAGCGGATTCCCTCTTAGTCTCTAGACTCCTAAGGCCAAGACAAGAAAGTGTTTAACATGGACACTGACATCTTTTTAGATCTAATCAAGATAACATATGAAAGAGAAGAAGAAAGATATGTACCTTATTAGGGACGTTTGTCCTTGCAAAGTCCAGGATGAGCTTCGATCCTGAGCTCCCTGATAGGTCCTGTAGAACAAACAAATATACAATGGACTTCCTACTCTATTGAGATTAGCTCAAATATAGATCCATCTACTGTAGACAAACTCATGTGGAACAAACATTAGTTTGAAAGAAATAGGCCAAGCATTGATATATTGATGAGAACAAGTAAAAGTACTTATAATCCTTTGATGAGGGTGCAGAAACTTCTTCTAGTTCTCCTTGTCCAACCCGTTTGCTCAAGTAATATCAATTGTTCTCCATGTTGCCTATGAGATCATAGGTTTCATACCTCCAATATTTTTCATGTACCATTCACCATGAGAAGGCCTCCTTATATAACCTTGGAGAGGCCCAACCACTTGAGAGATATTTGGGATAAGTTGAGGATTATTCTCCTTCATTTGAGGATCTTCCCTAAGATCATGCCTTGACCCAAGATTCGAACCCAACTACCTTCATATATTGAGGGGATTGTCCCCTGATTTCCTCCAACAAACCAAAAATTCGCTCAGAAAGGGTAGAGCTCCCCCAAAAGGGTGCACAGGGTGCTCAAACACTCCCCCAAATAGGCCCAGGGAATGATAGCACTCCCTAACAGTAGGTAGGGGGGTGCTCCTCTCCAAAATCCATTTTTGAGTGGTTCTTTCAGTGGCAAAAGGTTTGTACTCCCTGTCAAGTGATTTCTCTTCTTCAAAACTAGTCTTTGAGGTGTCTTAAGTGTCCTTATGATGTATTTAGAGGAACTACATAGGAAATATGGTAGTATGATGTTTGTGACATTTGCAACACTTGTGGTCAATATGCGACACTTACAACACTTGTAATGACGACACTTGCGACACTGTTGAAGTGAGTAATTTTGATGTGTAACAGATTCCCCCTAAAGTGCGAAGTCATAAGACGATGATGACTAAATTACTTTGTAGACTTTTTCGAGAAAGGATATGGACACAGAGAGATTGGAAAAAGGTACACACAACCATCAAACAAACATTATGATATTTTTCAAACCCAAGGCAGGCATACCTATGCTTGAGTGATAAAGACTTTTTAGGTATGGCCGCCATAAAATACACTGCGGATCCATAATTATATTGACAAAATGGTATAGCCACTGAAGATACAATGTGGATCTATAATCCTATGACCTAAATAGATCGTAGCCATGAAGAATACACAGTGGATATATGAGATGACAAGACATAGCCACAACCAATACAAAGTGGATCTATGTAATAGTATATGTGTCATAGTTCAAAAGAACTCCTTCGCAACATAGGCAAAGTATGCATAAGAGTGATAACTAAACCCAGGGTCTTCTTACCGATCCTGATGTAGTACGAATCTAACCATGTGAATAGATGTCCTGATGTCGAACATGGCAGAAACCACTTGATTATCGATCAATGAGGTAAATCATTAACAAGCACGAGGGAGACCACCATTGATGTCAATGATTCCCAAGGTACTCTAGTACATTCCAACAAATGTGAATGGATGTTTAAGTCGAACATATATGGAATCATATGATCAAGATTCAATGATGTAAACCCATTATCGAACATGAGGAGGCCTGTCATTGAGGAATGCAGGTCCCAAAGTACTAACTGGTTTCTAAGTCTAGTTCCTGAATAATGTGTTGAAGTCGACAGAAATAGACTCGTCGAAGGAGGGCCTTGATATATCCCCCATCAATGACATGAAATTGACACAGATATGTAATTGGTAGATAAAATGAACATGGACTGATATGGGTATTGAAACAGGATATTTGTGATGGCTGACTCTCAAGGCAAATACTTCCCTTGAACACTGAGGCACAACAATAGAAACATGACATGGACCAAAACTTGATGATGCATTGGATGTTGTGACTTTCGTCAGGTGACCCAAAGGAGTAAAATAAACTCAGAATATTGGCTCAGTGCAGAGGTTTAGCGGATTAAAATGTGTGCAAAGACAAAGTGTCGTGTTCAAGGGTGACCATAAGAGTTACTAGTAGTGTTCTCAAAAACTGCTTGGCTTTCTTCTTTCAATTTTTCCCCCATCCAGATAGATGAGTACCTCTTTTTAATTTAACAAGCTCAAGGAGAGTAACACATGCTCGATATGACTCACCTTCGATAAGTCCCTCTTCCTTTGTTTAGAGAACTAGAAGAAGTAAGGGTTCAGTCCCATATGGGCCCTTCAATGTATGATTGTTTAACGAGTCTAGAGAAGGTAAACTCGGTGGTTTTCATATTTAGAGAGTCTGAAAACAACTTAAAGATGAATCCAATGTTTTCCTTTTTCGTAATATTAGTCTTACGAGGCTGAAAAAGACATAAATTATCACTCGAAAGATGCCCTTTCAAACCTTTTAATGAGTGGGAAAGGAAGCAAGATCACTCGGCAATATTTTCATGTTAAAGAGTCTGAAAAGAGCTTAAAGAAGACTCCAAGGGGTTCCTTTTTTGTATATCCATGCGAGTCCAAAAAAGTGATAAAAGTATACTCAGTTACATTCTCATGTTTTTTCAAGCATGAGAAAGAACAAAGACTAAGCTCAGTATGCCCCCATCTTGAAAGCTAGTGGCTTAACTCTAGAATGATCATCAAAGGCTGGAGACATGCCCTCCAAGCTTCAATTCATTCACCGACTGTGAGGTTGTCACCAATTTCTCTACTAGACGGAGAAAAAAGGATAAGAGTGGATGAAAAGAAGGTTCAAGGGAGGTGATTGTTTCATTTTTTAATGAGCTTGATACAGGAAAACAACTATGCTTAGGGCTCTAGGTTCAATACCCAGATTGTTGTTTCATTTTTTAACGAGCTTGTTACAGGAAAGAAAAACTATGCGCATGGATTTTGTTTCATTTTCTAACGAGTTTGCTATAGAGAAGAGAAATTATTCTCGTGACCTCTATTTCATTTTTTAATGAGCTTGCTACAGAGAAGAAAAAACTATGCTCATGGACTCTCCTTGATCATGGATTCCAAGTGAATAATGCTCTGGAAGGACACTGTTTCAAGGGGAAAAAATCAGTCATGGCTTCCAAGAGATCTTCACTGGATGGAAGAAAATCACTCTGTAAGGAACACATGTCAAGGGTTGCGACAGGGGTAAGGAGATCAGGATCCAATAACCCTACCGAAGAGATCACCATGTCAACTACCGGATCCAAATCTCAACTACCGGATCCAAATCATTAGAAGTTGAAGTCATGGGAGACAACGCCACATAATTGACATGTGGCAGGGGCGATATTGTCTTCATATAAGAACCATTTCGGGAGGTAATCCAGTCAGGACCGATGAACGCAATTTGATCAATAGTCACCATTCTTCCATCGTGTGGGAAATATATCACATGAAAAAGAGTGGACACAATAGCTTTCATGGAATAGACATAATCCCTCCCAAGGAGTAAAGCGAAATCCAAAGGGTCTTAGACTACCATGACATCAATAAAGACAGTTTTCCCTCCCAAAGTTATGGGAAACTAAGGAAGGGTCCCTAAAGGTTGACTAGTTCTTCTATTAAAAGCTAACAGATTCTGTGTAACTAGTGCAAGCTGAGCACAACCCAAAGCATGCCAAGCAACAAAGGACAAAATACTAATGGATGCACCTTCATCTATCAGCGTTTGAGGAACGTCCTGACCACAAACATGTACTATAATATGGGAAGGAATGTGAGAGGGAAGATGAGGTCCAGTTAGTGCACCCCAATAAAAAAGGATGGCATCATTTCTTGGAGGCAATTTCGTGGGAGAAGGAGGAATGCCCCCCAACATGGTAGATTATGTATCAATGAGAAAAATGTGGGCAGTATCGGGTTTACTCTCTAGGGAGAGTAGGATCGACCGATGATGGGATCGGATCGAACACGCTGGCACTCTTCAAAGGAAGGGTGGGATTGACTGATGATGTAACCGGAGAAATCACTTTGGCACTCTTCGGATGAAGGGTGGGACTAACACTTATGAAGAGAAATCAAAGGAGCAAAGGAGAAAAACAAAAGGAATAAATGGTGAGGAACAAGAAGGAATTGAAAAATCAAGTAGTCCAACAATGAATACTAGGAAATCATTAGAACACACTCATATAACAGAAAGTAGGGTGACAGTAAATAAGAAGAGGAAGAAGGAAATAGTACCTAGGGCCTCAACACTAGAAATTAAGAGCACAGAAGGAACAAACGGGGAATCTCATAAAAATTACAACTTCTCTAGACAGGAGGTAGAAAGTGGATACCTACTAGAGGTGAAGAACCCCATGTAGAAAGAGACAACACCAAAGAGAATATCAATAATGAATATAGGAGGATAGCACAAGAAGATGAGGGTGCACAAGGAGACCCCTCAACTTACAATAACCAAGGATGATGCAGAATTGGTGGCAGAAAAAGTGTAGGATTGAGGAGAAGAAGAATTATACGTCGCAAAGTCACAAAGAGAAGAAATAATGAAAAACATGATGGAGGTTAAATAATTTTTGGAAATCCTACATATCAATGTAGCACAAAAAAAAGGCACAACACATCAGTAGAAAACCCATGAAGAGAAGGATACAGTATAGACAACAAAAATGGGAAGTGATACTTTCGAAATTAACCAAGGCATGCCACAAATAGACAAGGAAACAATGCAGAAACCATTAAAGGATATAGAGCAGTTGGACTTGGTGTTGTCCATGATTCCAACCAAGGCATTATACAAGCTACAGATTAGTCTTATGCATGAAGTTCAATCAAGGGCCAGGACAGATGCGACGAACTTAGAGGAAACCAAGGATGCAAAGGAGATACTGAAGATATCCCTCAACCAAGTGTAGCTTGAGAGGGAAGAAGAAAAACAATGCACAGAGAAAATAGAAAAAAATATTGAGGAAGTCTTTAAGACTATCTGAGACATCGCACAAGAAGAAGAGTTAAGCAAAGAAGAGAAGATTCAAAATATATCATAGCCTATGGAAAGTTACAGACATGAAATCATAGACCTGGAAGAGAAGGTGATACTTAGCACTCCACCAGTGACCAAAGCACAAAGGGAACAACAAGCTGTAGAATACACATAAAACATTGAAGGGGAGATTAACAGAATGGAAGAACTGTACAACAGTACAACACAGATGTGGACATAATTGCAAGAAGATGAAAATATTCAAGAATTAGACCAAAAGGAGGGACATAATTGCAAGAAGATGAAAATATTCAAGAATTAGACCAAAAGGAGGGAAAAATAAACATTGCACTTTGGGACTTAAAGCACAGACAGAAAACTATGGCTATATTAGACAGGATGAAGAGTGTGCAGGAGATGAAGAACTTGTAGGCAGAGCTGAAGTCAATCCAGATGGAAAAGCAATTAAGGAAGGCTCTATTGGAGACATTGTAGGAAGGGGCAGAAATGACGATTACAAAGCTGGAAGAAGCAAAGAGAAAGATAGAACAACTACACTTGGAGAGTGTAGAAGTAATGAAGGATTACATTACAATGCAGTTAGTATAAAATATTGTAGAAAGGAGTGCGCAAGAAAAAGCACAAGTACAAGAGTTGACAGGCATATTTCAGGCGCTAAAGAAGTTAGTGCAGGAGGAAAAAAATGCATGAGTGGATCGAGATGAGCCACAAGTAAGTGTTGGGGGCCTGCATGAGTGGATCGAGATGAGCCACAAGTAAGTGTTGGGGGCCTGTTGGCATGGGATATTTTGGGGAAATGTGCAGCAGTTTTGGAAGACAGTTAGAATTGGGACCAGAATAGGAGTGTGTGCCAGAAGATAAGGAAAATCAACATGCTAGAAGGAAGGAAAAGTAGTGCGCTAGACAATAAGGGAAAGCATTGTGAGGAAGAATAAATTCAAAGGAATAAAGAAGGATAGTGTGATGAGGAAACAGTTGGATCATGGACCAGCCATGCACAAGAGGTTGTAATGTGGGCAAACCTAATCCACTTAGGGTTAGGGTTTTGGTCATGATGTAATGGGTTTACCTAATCCACTTAGGGTTAGGGTTTTGGTCATGATGTAATGGGTTTAACCCACTTTTTGTAGTATAATATATGTTTTATGAGGATATATAGGGAGACCATCTGTATGGATGTTTTTGATGAGTTTTGAGTCACATATACTAATTTTGAGAGCTATGGAGCTATTATTGAGTCATCTTTGGAGATGAGTTTGTTTTTGAGTTGTAATCGAGGGTCAAGTTGCAAGTTGTGTATCTTGGTGTGACATTGGTCAACCTCACCATCACCAAACTTGTTATGTAATGCACAAAACACAATGACTTGATGAAGATGAATAAAGAAGAAAATATTGCCAGATCTTTGTGGACATAGCCCAGGGGGTGAACCACAATAAAAAAAATTGTCAGTGTGTGGAATGTTTCTTTTTATATGATTTAAGAAGAATGAGTGAATGAGTGAATGAATCTGTTAGAGTTATAATTCAGCGCACACTCGATCAGTCATGTTATTTTACTGTTGAATGAATGTTAATAAATGAATATGTTTATATAATGGTAGATCTAATGAGTATTGAATTAAAGAAAAAAGTATAAGTATGTCTAAGATCCCCATGAGCATCATCCCTTCTGCGATTATAGACATTTGGTTCATGTAGTCACCCATAATCCATCTTGAGTGAGACTGCTTTGTGCACTCTGTGCACAGTGTTTCCTTATGGTCTCCATAAGGGTCAATGGTTTCTAGGATTTCATTGGAGAACTTAGGTAGAACCCAAGTCATCCCATACATCCAACATTATCTCCTTTACACAAATCCATTTTCGGGTTTCATCCACACCGAATATCCTCAGGGGATATCAAATATTTATAATGGATAGGAGATTGGTACATGAATAGATACTACACATATGTCAAGATATTTTGAGCCATGGAGCCACCTCATTTTTTTCCCAAATATGTACCCAATAAATTGTTGGATAGATAAGTAGCCTATAAGACTATAGAAAAATGGGTCATTGTATACTTATCAGAGAAAAATAAAATATATTGGTTGAATTTCCCTCTACACATAGGCCAATACTCCTTTTTGAATAAGAAATAGGCTGAGAAGGAAGTTGAAGTTCTAAAATAGACATGTTTATGTACTAGAAACAAGAAAGGAAATGATCCCCAAAATAAAATATATGAGCATATAAGGGTTATCAAGATAACACAACAAATATTCCATGAGGTCAATTGTGTTGAGGATATCTTCTAAGGAGCCTTGTATTTCAAAGAAGTATTATATATATCCTTGACTGACTTAGCCAAATAAAAACTTCACACAGAAGAAGATCCAGACAGATTTTTCGTGACAGAACAGTTCAAAACACTACTCAAACAAGATAAAGAGAAACGAGAGGCTGAGGAACTAGAAAAGAAACAAAAAGTGGCAGAAAGATCAAGGAAAGAAGATAAATCCAAGGAGAAGTACCAATATAGAAATAAAGTATAAGTGGGGAAGAAATAGGCCAAGATGAATAAAGGTAAAGATCCATAAGTGGGGAAGAAATAGGCCAAGATGAATAAAGGTAAAGATCCAGTTTCAGAGGGAAATGGAAAAGAGACAGGTAACCTTGGGGGAAAAAAAAAACCAACCAGATAAAGAGATTGAAACAAAGGGGAAGGCATATGAGAAATGAACCCTTCTGACCATTCAATATAAGGAAAGAAAGGGGAAGGATACTAAATCCCAAGAGGAAATACCATAGAAAGAAAACAAAATTGTATTAATGGACACTAATACCAGTATGGTCATAATTCCACTGGAAGAATGTACTCCCCTAGCAATTATCCCAGGTAGTATTTCACTCACATATCTAGGATTGGTAATTGAATTTTTTGTTTTATCTGTTGGAGAGTATTACTATAGTTACAAGACTAAAGATATTGAGAAAGGGACCACAAAGTGAAAAATAGATGGATCGAGAGAAAGCCAAGACACATATGAAAGAAACATCAAATAGAAATTAGGTCTAGACCCTA
>CBVK0101536000.1:0-12386 GCA_900067695.1 Picea abies | reverse complement strand
CCTGCTCTGATACCACTGATCCAGATTATTTTTGGCACGAAATGAGAGTGGAGATATAATAAAGAAATGTACAGAGATATCTCGGATATCCATTAATATATCAGAAATGTAAAAGGGATGAAACCATAAACAAAGAGATATAGTAATATACAATTTTCTATTAATGAGCGAAAATGTACAAAGACTGTAAATATATAGAGTGAAAGACTCGCTAGAATGGTGGCATCTTATCTTTGAGTAGATATGTGTCCGCTAATCGCATTCGAAAGAAGATGATTTTACAATGAGGCTCCAAAGCCCTTTTTATCATCAAGAAAATCCAAAACCCTAACCTCGGAAGATGAAAATCCAACAATTTTGTAAGAAAATCCAAAACCCTAACCTCGGAAGATGAAAATCCAACAATTTTGTGGACCCCGTTTTGGGTAGTTTGGTGTATCAACTTCTCGAGGGCGTAACTTTGGCATAAGATCTTTGTTTGGGGTGCATGATAGCTCATTGGAAAGGTATCGTCTAGGAGATTAATTTTGGGGGCTCAATTAGAGCCTTTGGATATCATTGAGAAGCTTGATCTAGAAAAACCTTCGTTTAGGCCCTCAAAATGGCCCTGGAAGTTAAAAACTGCTAAAAATAGTAAATTACCAAAATTGCAAGAATTGTTTTGAGCTAGTTGGAAAAGGTGGGTGGCCACCGATATCCACTTAGATCAGTGCAACGCCATATTTTGCAGCAAATTAAATAAAAGAGCCTAAGAAGCCAGATGTTTGTGGATGTAGCCCAGGAGGGGGTGAACCACGGTAAAATCCGTGTTATGTGTGTTGTGATTTCATATTTACCTTCCGTCAGTAGTTAGATTATGAATGGATGAATTAAAAATTTATTTATATCTATTAGAATGAATTCATAAGTTTAACAGATGAATGAATCTGAAGAAGAATAGAGAGAATAATCAGATCAAGGCCTGAAGAAGATCAAACATAATCTCAGATCCCCACTCTTTCCTAGACTACAAGCACCTAAGCATTGCAGTCACCCATAGAGCTATCTCAGGTGAGACTGCATAGTACATTCTGTGTGTTGTGTTGTCTTCTTGTTTACTAGGAGGGCCAATAGTTTTAGAGGGTTTTGTTGGAAACCTGTTAAGATCTGAACATGGGTCAGCCTAAGAAGTATATAGAGAGATTAATAACCAACAAATGGTTCTATTGCCAACGAGAATTGCATGATATTGAGTGAATGGGATCCATAGTAGAAGCACACGAAGAATGAAGGTATAAAAAGGGAATGTTGAGACAGTGGAATCCAACGAAGGCAGAGATAGAAAGATGGTTAAAAAAAAAGGAGCTTGACTTTGCACAAAAAGATAACATAAACTCTAATATAACATCGCACAAATATCTGGACAAGTATGTGTTTAGCGACTTGCATGAGGTATTTTTATTTTATTTCCCACATGTGTTGCAGTAGTGGTTGTTGAGGTTAAAATACAACCACCCTACAAATCGAATCAGGAAGTTTGAGTGGAATCCTATGGAGATTGCGTAATTACAACAAGTTAACAACAAATTCACGCGTGAAGTAGATTTCTAGTTAAACATTATTGTTGTAGGGTTTACCACATAATTTGCACTAGATACCATGAAGTCTTACAACGTAGTAGAGTGAGAGTTTCTAAAAGGACCTAGAGGTAGGCATATCAGATCGTTGTATAATTCAATCAATATTTTACTGTATAACAACGGTGTGATGACTATGGAATCAAACAACTAAAATTCCCTGCATGCATGGGGGAAGGGGGGAAGCAGTAAGCACTGAAAAGAGGTGGAGAAATGGAGGAACAAATGGATAAGGGAAAGAAGAAGGAGGCCATGGACCCAATCACGATGGAGGAATATCAGATAAAGAAGATAATGGAAATAGATGGAAATACGTGCAATGGTGTACCCTACCAATATAAGATGAATAACAAGAAGAGAGCCATAAATGATAGAGAGGGTTTGGAAAGTGATGAAGAAGAGGTAGAGCATATCCGGGATGTGGATCAGATTGAGGAAATCTCTTGCACAAAATATGAAAGGAAGATAGGAAGTCCAAGGGTAGGAACAGAAGGCAAGACTCCCATCCATGTCAGTGTTAGTGTGGAACCGATAACCTCATGTGCAACTAGTACACCAGAAACAACACCACCATTTAGACAACTAAATTTTAGTGGAAGAAAGATAGCAGGAAGTACATCCAAACAAGGAGCAACAACTGGAGGATCTAGTTCAGGAAGTAGCAGTCAAATATCTACATCTCACTGAGGTAGTAGTTCAACACAGTTCAATATGGAAGGACACGATCCCATCATCAAGTTACCATAATTTTGGGGAGAGGCATCGAAGGAACCTGAGAAGCAATTATTTATATGTGAGAATATATGGGAAGCAAAGCAGATCATAGATGAGGATACAAAACTTGCGCAGTTAGCTATCACGCTAATAGACCACACACTTGATTGGTATCTGAGCCTAGCTGTACACAGTCCACCAAGAGTAACACAGACTATTGCATATGTGAAGAAGATACTGATCAATGAATTTCATAAGTCTATCTCAAAAGATTAGTACATGAATGAGATTATTGAAATCAAGAAGAAATCAGGTGAGTCTTTTTGGGAGATTGATCGTAGGTTTAAGCATCTCAAAGGTAAGCTGGAGTACGTCATGAATGACATGCAACATAGACATCTCTTTGTGAATTCACAGTTACCGCATTTGAAATACCCATTGACACAAAAAAAGTTCCAAACTCAGGTAGAGGCTTTGCAGGAAGTCCTACAACTGGAAGAGAACCAATATTAGAAGATAGATCCATCAATAGAGGAGTTGAAGGAGGATATGAAGAACCTTACATTTCAACTAAACCAAAATAAAGGAAAAGAGAAAAGAGAAGTTGTTTGGTGTACCATATGCAGGACAGAAGGTCACCACAAGAATGAATGTCCAACTTTTGTGATGTATGTGGCAACAAGAGTAACAAACCCTTCGCCAATAGGAGGAACATGGTGCGAGATTTGTAAGACACATGGGAATGATACATATCATTTCCAATGATGCATAAGTACCTGACAGTACCCAAGAGCTCATATTGTAATTTTTGCAAGTCAGTGGGCCTTGATGATAAAGATTGTAGGACGATGGAGTTGATGAGGGAAAGAACTTTAGATACCTATAGGGTGTAGGCTTAAATGATGATAGGGCAAGATGCACCTCAGTTTAAATAGGGACCACCTCCATACAACACTATGCAACAACAGTATAACACTGCGCAACCACAATATAATAACTCGTAACCATAGTATACCCCCGCGCAGTATAATCAAGTACCTCAGTATAACACACAATGAGGAGATCGAGATAGATTCATAGGGGGAGGATGAGGTATATGAGGATTTGGAAGAGACAGAGGACCACTAGTGTGCCACAAATTCAAACATATAGGACATTATACAAGGGAATGTCCACTCTCACCAGCGACATGTATGTACTATCGCATAATGGACCACGATACAGAGGAATTCCCAACACTTTTGGGAAGAATTCAAGAAAAGAGGAACCATATCAACCATAATGTTCAGTGGATCTCTGCAAAAGCCAGAGATGATGGAAGAAATATCAACATATTCATGTGAGGAGGCGTTAATACATGACCTGACGTAGTGGGACATGATCCAATACAACACAAATGGGTGAAGAAAAATAATGAAACACAGAAACAGTTTGATGCATGAAAAGAAAATGAGACATTCAAGGAGGCTAGACATGAGTTCCTCAAACAAGATGTTGCATCTACATCAATTGCGCATCATACTCAGAATGTACCATTGTACAAGATGCCTTCATCAATGGACCACACCAATGAAGCACAATCTTTAGGGAAAGTAAGTACCATAAAGACTTTTTTGCAATCCTGTGTTAAGCTACTGAATGATCTATCATCTGTTAAAGTTTTGCAAAATATGTTAGAAATATGTAACACAGAGGTAAGCAGGAATTCAAACTGAATGCTAATATTGGAGATTTCAACATGGGGGATATTATACTGGAATTAGGCTATGAGGTAAATGTTCTACCTAAGAAGAAATGGCAGTGCATGGGAGAGCCCACACTAGGCTATTCACCTGTCCAGTTGAAATTAGAAAATAAACATAGATTTATACCAATTGGAAGGCTTAAAGGTGTGACATTATATCTGGATGGAGTGCACACTAAGGTAGAATTTGAAGTAATAGAGATTGTAGATGGAACAACACCATATCCAACATTTATTTGACTAGATTGGGAATTTGATAACCAGGCCATAATAAAATTGAAGACAAGGAAAATGACATTTGAATTAAGAGAATACAGATTCATTGTGCCATTAGATCCTTCAGAAGGAGAAAGGTTTGTAGAACCCACCTATTTAGATATGGAGGAAGTCAACCAATTGTACAGAACCACTGCGCACGAAGAAGATTATGTTAACCCAACTGCAGATGGGGTACTCAGCTCAAGAAGCATCACATCATGTGCTTCTGACTCAGATACAGGTATGGATAATTGGAAACAGATATTACATGAATTTTCCATGAGAAGGTGCGCAAGAATAGACCGTGTAGTAAGATGTGTTGGTACAGAGATACAGGAACTTCCTAGTTTCCATGGGGTAAATGATTTAGAAGAATTCCTTATATAGTATGAAGAAAAAGTGTTAGAAAATCAGAGACTCTTAGCCCTAGATATTTCACTCAAGGCTACACCTACAAGATGGTGGGGTGCACACAAAGAGGCAATTCAGGATTGGTACCAATGTAAGCGATTACTGTGCATTAGATTCGGCACAAAACAGGGCAGCAATAAAATGCAGAGATATGATGGGCATGGGACAAAAACAAAACATTTGGAGAACTGTAGGACACAATGAAGGATGACACCACCAGAAGAATGGCCTCATCATTTCATGCACACATTGGAAGGAATCCCATAAAACTATTATGTAGAGAAGGAGATGCACAGAGGTACTACTGAATGGACAATATTACAACAACATTTTGTAGTAACCTTCTCATTTGAACATGAGAGCCCCAACATTGATTTAGTGCTAAAGAAGATAAAGGGAGTTATATTTATTAATGAACTAGAAGTTGAACTCATGACAAACTATCAACAACAAAACAGACAGACAGTCAAAGAACTACTATCATGCTATCATGTTGAAGAGGAAGAACCAGAGGAAAATGACTCGCTCAATATTCAGATTACATAAATTGAAGGAGAAAGAGAGGTGGAAGGTCCATCTTTGGAGTTAGAAGTATTTTCTACACCTATCAAGGTGAAGAAATTCAACATCGGGACCATTGATAACCCTAAAATGGTAAGTATTGGGGACTATTGGGATGAACAAACAGTAGAAAAGATAACATATTTACTGCGTGAATACAATGACCTATTCCCCACAAACTTTACATATATGAAAGGAATAGTAGGAGAGATAGGAAAGATAAAGATACCTCTCAATCCTTAGGCAAGACCTGTCAAACAAAATCCTTATAGACTGAAACCAATGTATAAGAAGAAAGTGAAGGTTGAAATTGACAAAATGTTGGAAGTTGGTATCATAGAACTAGTAGAGGAATCTGAATGGATAAGTCCCATGGCAGTGCAAGAAAACAAGCAAGGGGGGATAAGGATTTGTGTAGATTTGAGAAAGTTGAATGATGCTTGCCTACATGACCCTTTTCTTACCCCTTTCATAGATGAAGTCTTAGATAATGTGGGAGGCCAAGAAGCATACCCATTTATAGATGGATTCACAGGTTAACATAAGATCAAGATAACTGTTAAGAACCAAATATCAATATAGGATAGAAAAACCTCAAAATAAGTACCCTTTTCCTACCCCTTTCATAGATGAAGTCTTAGAGAATGTGGGAGGCTAGGAAGCATACTCATTTACAAATGGATTATCAAGTTACCATTAGATAAAGATAGCTCCCGGAGAAAGTTACAAGACTACTTTTTCTACAGAATGGGGATCCTACCAGTACACAGTCATGACATTTGGGCTGAAGAATGCACCAACCATATTTTCAAGAGTAGTCATAGCTTATTTTAAGGAATTCATGCATCAATTTTTAGAAGTGTATCTGGATGAATGGACTATATGTAGTCTATTAAAGGACCATGTAGAAGTCTTAATGATAATGTTGGAAAGATGCAAGCATTGTCAGATATCATTGAATATCAAGAAGTGCATTTTTGGAACACCTTTTGGGATAATGTTGGGACATATAGTTTGTAAACAAGGGTAGCTGGTGGATCCTGCTAAGATTGCAACAATTGTTAATTTACCACCACCAAAATCAGTGCGTCAGTTGAGAGAAACACTGGGACATACATGATATTATAGAAAATTTATTAAAGGATATGCGCAGATCACTATGCCAATGGAAAAAATGTTAAAGAAGGACATCATATTTCAATGGAATGAGGACTGTAAATAAGGGTTGGGCACCTTAAAGGAAAAAATGGTCACAACACTAATCCTAGTATTCCTAGATTGGGAAACTACATTTCATGTGCATGTAGATTCATTGACCATAGCACTTGGAGAAATTCTGGCGTGGCCAGGAGCATGGGATTTAGACCATCCTATAGCCCTTGCAAGAATAAAATTGTTCTAATCAGAGAATAATTACAACACCACAAAAAGAGAAGGCATAGCCATGGTATATGCACTTCATAAGTTCAAGCACTATTTGTTGGGAAAGCACTTTAAGATGTTCACAAATCATTCTGCCCTAAAATATTTAGTCAACAAGCCAATGTTGGGGGGAGGATTTGTAGATGGTTGTTGTTATTTCAAAAATTTGATTTTGAAGTAATAGTCAAACCAGGGAAGCTGAATGAAGGACTTGATCATTTGTCAAGGGTCACTGATGGAGAGGAACCTACTAAATTGGAAGACAACTTCCCTGATGCATAGTTGTTTTCAGTATAATAAGATGATGAATATTTTGTTGATATCATTGAATACTTGAGAACATGGATTGTGCCACAAGAATTTAGCACTGCACAGAAGAAGAATATGGTATTCATAGATCCATACTATCAACTGATTTCATGACACTTATATAAAATGGGCACAAACAACATTTTGAGAAGGTGTGTAATAGAGCATGAAAGACCTAGAATTTTGGCAGAAGCTCATGAGGGAATAGTTGGAGGGAATTATGCAGGAAATGATATTGCACATAAGGTATTGTGCATAGGATTATGGTGGCAAACAATTCACAGGGATGCCAAGGAATATTTCCAGGCATGTGATTTCTATTAGAGGGTGGCAAAACCCAACAGAAGGGATGGGATGCCCATAATACCACACATAACTTTACAGGTATTTGAAAAATGGGAAATAGACTTTGTTGGACCAATCAATCCACCAACAAATAGGTCAGAAGTGAGATATATCATCATTGTGATAGAATATTTAACAAGATCGGTAGAAGCAACACCAATCAAAGACTGAAGTGTAGAGACAACAACACACTTCCTATTTGAGAAATTGATCACCAGATTTGGATGCCAAAGAATCTTGATGAGTGTCCAAGGTACTCACTTTACCAACAATACTATCAGAGCTATGACTGAGAAGTTTGAATTTTATCACCAGAAGAGTACACTATACCATCCTCAGGAAAATGGAATAGTAGAAGCCTTCAATAAGATCTTGGAGAATGCTATGAAAAAGATCTGTAATGTCAACAGGTATGATTGGGACTTGAAAATACCAGCAGTATTATGGGCATACAGGAATACATTACAGAAGTTGACAGGACATACACCATTCATATTCATGTATGGGAAGGAAGCAATAACACCATTAGAATTTCTAGTACATAGTTTGCACGTAGCAACAATTACCAACATGACAAAAAGGGGTGCAGTAAAGGAGAGGTTAAATCAACTAATGGAAATAGAAGAGGATATGATTCTGGTAGGATTTCACCAAGAAGTACAAAAAGCCAGAGACAAATCCTGGCATGACAAACATATAAAGAGGAAGAGTTTCAAGGAAGGAGACCTATTCTTGCTCTATGCTAGTAAATTTTTCCAACATCCTGGTAAGTTTAGAATGCATTGGTTAGGGCCCTATGAAGTAAAGACTGTCACATATGGGGGATTTGTGCAACTAAAGGATCTAGCAGGAATAGAACTGAAAGGAATGATCAACGAGAGCCGAATGAAACTTTACAAGGATAGTTGACCTCCTAACACTGAAAAGTTACGTCACAGTAAAAAGGACATGTACATAGTGTAATATAGTATAAGCTAGGATAAAAAAAAATGACAGAAAGAAATAAAAAGGAGAAAACGAAGGAAAACGAAATACAAAAATGGAAAATAAAGAAAATACAAAAACTACTAGGAAATATTGTGCACAGAAAAAGTGGACTCAACGCGATAAAAGGAAAAATGTCTGTGTGCAAAAGATGGATTAAATAAAGCAAAACATTGTGCACTATATACAAATAACAATGGAAATGCACGACACACTTAAAAAGTTCAGCGCATCGGAAAAAGGATCAACGGTCAGAAAAGCTAAAAATGATGGTTACGACAAAAAGGCACCAATTGGTGGTATTTATGAAATTAAATGAAACGTACTCGAAAAGCTTCATTGCATTAATCACAACCAGGGAAGCTTCTTCGAGAAGATTCAAGGCAATGATGACACCTTCTATATAAAGGGGAAATGTGAGCAACATAACACTTATTGTGAAATTGCGAACTCATAGAGCGAGAGAGCACAAAGGAAAACAGGCGAAGAGCACAGTGTGAACCAATCGAACTTTATTCTGTAAAATCAACCAATACCCATTATGGCACCACCAAAGATTGGTGCACCGAGCCAAACTACAAGGAAAACCCGCAACAACATTAGGGAACCACACAAAACTGCAGAGGTCGAGTAGGAAATGGCTCACAAAGAGGAAATAGTCGATGTGGACGCGATTCCCTCCCCATAGGTCGAGCCAGTGAGCTCCACCTTAGTCGAGGAGGTAGCACAAGCCCCAACAATACCTAGCATGGAAATATATTCACACAATAGTGTGCAGGGCCGCCAAACAAACGACGCAGGAAACCTACAACAACATACGAGGGATGAAGAAACCCAAAGCACAAATGGGGATGCCAACAAGTAGACATAGAATACGATGCCAAGATCACAACCTGAAACCGAGTCCGTGCAACAACATAAAGGGCTGGTAGAAGACATAATTGAGCATCCAGATTATGGCACAGAGCATAGACAAGCGGAGGTTGAGAGTTCTAGCGTGTCGATAAGGAGAAAGGGAAAACATCCCATGGCACGGTCCCTATGCAAGCAACATGACGCAACAATCTTACTACCGCACATCCCAAAGGGAGTACAGTTCCCACCAACACTTTTAGGTTGCATGGAAAATTTAAAGTATTTGGACCATGATGTGGCCAACACTGGCAAATTTCTAGAATTTGCGCAACAAGTTTACATGGAAAACATAGGGATAGGTCCATTTGGGGATCCCATGATGCAACCGAAATAATGGGAAGCTGGCTTGGCCAACACAAGTATCCTAAACTTGGTGGAAGTTCCCCATTTTGGTAGGGGGAAGGAGTTAAATAACTGCGTCAAGCAATTAATGGCGGTCCTCCATGGAGGCTTCTTATGGCTAGAGGAACCCGTCTCAATCGTCCTCCATGGAGGCTTCTTATGGCTAGAGGAACCCGTCTCAATCGACATTGAGTTGATTGCATTCATCATACATCTGTCATCCATGGGCGAGAGTCCCACACAATACCTGGATGAAAATACAAAGGAGAAAGATCTTGCTGAGGAGATGAAGAAAACATATGGCATAGAGAGGGGCTCACATAGTATAATAATAAAAAGAATCAACGACGCAGCAACAAGAATGGCCACAAAGCTTATGGTCTGCAAACTGTTAAGAAAATGCTGCAAGGAGGAAGTCTCGACAGGGGTTGTCGCAGCTACATCCCAGTGCACTAATGGCACCATGCTCAGCTAGGGCCCCTACCTGTTGAATGTGTTCCTCGACGACTGCAAAGACGCGCAGGACTTGGGGACATAATTTCATTATTCTTGGTTAATAATTTTGATAACACTAATCGGGTGGAGGGAACCACCATATTCTTACTTCTGTGACATAATAGTTCATTATCATGCAACCTGATATACCTCAATGGGGAAAACTCCGGACTCCAAAAGAAGAAGTGGCAACACATGTACCTTTGCGTGATACTTCATCAACATCCAGGAAAGCATAGCAAACACATGGAGAATCACTCCAGAGGTTGTTGTGCAATACCAAGGCATAGCCAACTTTAGAGTGACACGCACAACATGTGGATATAAGCGAGCAGTGACACGCACAACATGTGGATATAAGCGAGCAGGGATCCAACCAAGGAATGACTGCAACTTCAATACTACATTAGTGGAGAAGATGTAGAAATGGCAATGAGGGATTGACAAGATGACTTTAAGATCCCGATCATTACTAGGGAATTGCCTACGAGAAAGTAGGTAGAAGCAGGGGCATATAAGACACCTGTAGGAGGCAGTGTTGTGCCTAAAAATCCGAAGCCCACTTAGAAGTCGACGCAAAATAAGAAGGGGAGTGTGCCAAAGAAGGATGCGCAGGAAGAAAAAAAGGACATTGCCCCAACATAAGAGGAACAAGGAGTGGGGGACACAACAATGCAAGAATATCCCTCGGAAGCCACCCCACAAGAAACAGGGCCACCCAAGCGACCAATTATACACACAGGGGGGTTGCACAAGAAGGCCAAGGTGCACAAGTATCTTCCAGAGTATACGATCACTGAGGATGATGCCTACCTCATGGAAAAAAAAGTATAGGACCATGCAACTGAGGAGTTCGAAGAAACCCAACATCAAAGAGGCCGAATCCAAGTTGAGATGGTAGACGTAAGGTAGGTCCTAGAGTAGATAAGATCAATGCAAAGGCCTAAAAGGGGAACATATCCCTTCCCCGCAACAACAAAAGTAGAGGCAAGAACTGTGTCGAGAGAGCAAGACACCATCCAAACCATAGCATAGGCGAGCCTGAACTTCCAAGTCACACCCAACATGTTGTAGATGGATGAAACTGTAGCCCAAACACCACTGAAGGATATGGTGAAGGTAGAGTTGGTACTGGCATTGTACAAGCTTCAAGTCAGCGTCACACAGGAGGAAAAATCGCGCGCAAGAACATATGTGACAGAATTGCAAGAGGTGAAGAATGACAAGGAAGCCTTAGAACTGGTAATCGATCAGGTCAAGATCAAAACCAAGGAGGAAAAATAATGTGCAAATGGTAATCGATCAGGTCAAGATCAAAACCAAGGAGGAAAAATAATGTGCAAAAAGAATGGAACAAGGTCTAACAACGATGTATAATCACATCACTGACATCGCACAACTAGAGAACAAAAGTGTAGAGGAGAAGCTCAATCTCATTGCACAAACCATCGATTAGTATAGGCAAGAGATTGAGGATCTAAAGGAAAAAATGACTCCTATGACTCCTCCTGAGGTCCGAGAGTAGAGGAAGCAGGAAGATGCACTCCACATAGAAGAATTGGAGAAACAAGTAAGCACAATAGAATAATTATTCAATAGAGCCTCTCAATTGTGTATAATCCTAGAAGAGGATGAGAAAGTCTAGTAGTGCGACATGGAGGAGAAAAGACTCAATGCGGATATACAGGAGCTCAGAAAAATGCATAAGGAAATGATAATTATAGATCGCTTGAAAGGAAATCAGGACTTAAAGAAGTTGCAGGAGGAGTTAAAATATGTGCAGATGCAGAAACATGAGAGACAAGTGGAAGTGGAATCACTCCAGGAACAAGCAATGCAGATGATCACATAGCTGGAGGAGGAGAAGAAGAGAATGGAACAAACACACATAGAGAGCACAACATTGATTCACGAGGATATCACAACGTATTCAGTAGAGACACTGATAGGAAAATCCGTGCAGGTCCAGATGAGAGGAAGGGAACTAGTAGAGAAGTTCCAAATTTTGGAAACATCAATAGAAGGAGCGTGCACTAACTAAGTGGCCTGGGATGAGCCACATGGTAGTGTTGGGGGCCTATTGGATGCAGGCCTATTTTGAGGAAATACCCAATTTTGGTAAGGTAAGGCCCATTTTTGTAGAAGAACAACTGGCAGGAAAAGAAACACATGCGAGGAAAAGCCGCATGCAAAGGAGGAAAGCATACAAGGCGCGTAGGAAGGAAAACCTAACCATGTTAGGGTTAGGGTTTTGGAAAGAGATTGTAACA